>BPLS01029768.1:0-12170 GCA_019656275.1 Rhododendron kiyosumense | reverse complement strand
GTTTCAATTTCAACAAATAAAACATTTAATTTGCAAATTTGTTCCAATGTCATCCATCCGTTGGGTGCTGTTAAGAATTTGGACGGAAAGTGAGTATGTGCCCATCACGTGATCTTTCCCAGGGGCATATTTGCCCATTCCTTTCCTTCCCCTCACCTCTTTATGGGTTTCTTGCTCCTTCAGTCCTCCACATTCCACTCCCTCACACTCCACGATCTAACCCAAAATCTGAAAATTCATCAACACCCCAAATCAAGACTGAGACAATCAAGAGGGAATTGAGCCCCAATCATATCAGATCGAATTCTGAGGTGGGTAAAGAAGATGAGGTAGAGGTGGATTGCTCGTTTCTGTACCTAACTGTAGATTGAGAGAGATAGAAGCTAGAAATGGAGAATTTTTCGCGATAGAACAATACAGAGATTACAATGGGATAGAGGAAAAGGGTGAGGACGATTTAATTCCTGAAGGAAATGAAGTATTGGGTTTAAGAAAACTTGTGGTGGAGGTGGTTGCTCTGTTTTTTTAACAGAGCAAGAACAACAATCTTCAATTAAAATCCCACCTCAACGTCTGGAGTTCTTTGTTGGACACACGGTTACCAGTTGAGTCGACCAATTTAGAAACAGAGAGTCAGTAATAACAACTATCATGAAATGTAAAGCATTCCATTCAGAATAAACGCGTTTGTGCAGATTGGGGGTTGTCTTAAAGAATCATGAAAGTCGTATAGATAGTTTTTTTTAATTTTGTTCTTGCTGCTGTCACGAGTCTCATGATAGCTGCTGTATAGCTTGTGTTCTTGATAAGGGGATTTTATCCCTGACCTTGTTTTCTTTGTTGGAGCTTAATAAATATCTGCACCTATCAAAAAAGAAAAAATAGTGTGGAGGAGAAATATAATGATGAAAATCATGAGGCCGATTTCTGAAAATCATGAGGCCAAAAAGAGTTGCAATTGATACTTGGAGGACAAAAATGAGACTTGGGTGAAACTAGAAGGACCATTTCTATAAATTTCCCTTATTTATATATCCCTTCGACTTTACACAAAAGTTCAGTTTGGTCCTTCACGTTTCAATTTCAACAAATAAAACATTTAATTTGCAAATTTGTTCCAATGTCATCCATCCGTTGGGTGCCGTTAAGAATTTGGACGGAAAGTGAGTATGTGCCCATCACGTGATCTTTCCCAGGGGCATATTTGCCCACTCCTTTCCTTCCCCTCACCTCCTTATGGGTTTCCTGCTCCTTCTTCAGTCCTCCACATTCCACTCCCTCACACTCCACGATCTAACCCAAAATTTGAGAATTCATCAACACCCCAAATCGAGTAAGACTGAGACAATCAAGAGGGAATTGAGCCCCAATCATATCAGATCGAATTCTGAGGTGGGTAAAGAAGATGAGGTAGAGGTGGATTGCTCGTTTCTGTACCTAACTGTAGATTGAGACAGATAGAAGCTAGAAATGGAGAATTTTTTGCGATAGAACAATACAGAGATTACAATGGGATAGAGGAAAAGGGTGAGAACGATTTAATTCCTGAAGGAAATGAAGTATTGGGTTTAAGAAAACTTGTGGTGGAGGTGGTTGCTCTGTTTTTTTAACAGAGCAAGAACAACAATCTTCAATTAAAATCCCACCTCAGCGTCTGGAGTTCTTTGTTGGATACGCGGTTACCGGTTGAGTCGACCAATTTAGAAACAGAGAGTCAGTAATAACAATTATCATGAAGTGTAAAGCATTCCATTCAGAATAAACGCATTTGTGCAGATTGGGGGTTGTCTTAAAGAATCATGAAAGTCGTATAGGTAGTTTTTTTTTCTTTTGTTCTTGCTGCTGTCACGAGTCTCATGATAGCTGCTGTATAGCTTGTGTTCTTGTTAAGCGGATTTTATCCCTGACCTTGTTTTCTTTGTTGGAGCTTAATAAATTTCTGCACCTCTCAAAAAAGAAAAAATAGTGTGGAGGAGAAATATAATGATGAAAATCATGAGGCCAATTTCTATTCCGAGTGCAGCGACGCCGATCGTCGAGATGAGGCAGAGCTCTCCGCCTTTGAGAGCCCTCTGAAATCCCATCAAGCAACCCTCTTTTTTTTATGTTGTAACTCTAAGATGATTCTCAATGGAGATAGGGCTAGGAAGGGAGGAGAATGAGCAAATATGCCCCTGAGAAAGATCACGTGATGGGCACATGCTTATTTTCCGTCCAAATTAGTAACGGCATCCAACAAATGGATGACATTGGAACAAATTTCCAAATTAAAGGTTTTATTTGTTGAAATTGGAACTTGAAGGACCAAACTGAACTTTTGCGTAAAGTCAAAGGGATATATAAGTAAATCACTCATTTCCAAAAGGGGGAATTGCATTTCAGTGGAGGGAGGGGCAAAAAATGCCCAACTCATAAACCACTTTTTTGAAAATTCATCTAAATATGTAAAGGAGAAAAGTAATTCCCAATGCATGGAAAGGGCTACATAAAAAGACTCATATACCCACACATATTTGAAACCCTAAAAACTAAGTTCTTGCTTTGTGCTTTTTCCCCTGACACCCCATCACCTATTTCTCTTTATTTCCTTTTCTTTCTTTCTAGTTGGAATCTTTTTTTTTTCTTTTTTTTCTCTTTATTTCCTTTTCTCTCTTTCTATCTGACTTTTTTTTTATATACTTTTTTTTGTCCTTTACAGATTAAAAAATATAGGTACAAAAATAAATGTTTCAATTTTCAATCCGTTTGAACCGGTGCAAAGATATTATTTTTCTGATCATTTCATCTTGAATGGTCGTAATAAGTTTTTCGCTCTAAAGCCTTTCAATCTGCACCTTAAGAAAACTCTAAAACTAATAAGGAATCTTAGGATGCTTGTTGAAAGGCCTTAGAGCCAAAAATTTACTAAGACCATTTAGGATGAAATGGTCAGAAAAATAACATTTTTGTACCGGTTTAAACGGATTAAAATTTGAAACACTTATTTTTTTACCCCATTTATATATTAAAAATATAGTTGAAACACAAAGTCCTCCGTTTATAGCCTCCAGAAATAACATTTTGCTCACACGAATCAACACTCTAAGCATGAGGTGTAAGCATTGCCTATAATGAATCCGACTATTTTCTTTTTCCCTTTTTTTTCCTATATACATATTAAAAAATAAGTGTTTCAATTTTTAATCCGTTTGAACTGGTGCAAAGATGTTATTTTTCTGATCATTTCATCCTAAATAGTCGTAGTAAATTTTTTACTCCAATGCCTTTCAACGGACATCTTAAGAGAGTCTTGAAACTAAATAATGCGTCTTAGGGTGTTTGTTGAAAGGTTTTACAACAAAAAATTCATTATAACCATTTAGAATAAAATGATTAAAAAAGTACGATATTCGCCCCGGTTCAATTGAATTGAAAATTGAAGCACTTAATTCTTGAATTATATTTTTTAATATAGATAGGGTGTTTTTATAGAAATTAAATAAATAAAATAAAAGTAATTAAACAAAGAAAGAAATTAAAAAGTGGGGGTACTTGGGGGGGTGTAATCCGGGAAAACAAGAAAAGGAGTTAAGTTGCTCTTTTTATGAAACTATAAGATGCACTTTGTATCAAGGTATCAAGGTGTGTTAATTTAAGTTGCCCATGTATGAATTTAAGTTGCCCCGTGTATGAAACTAAGTTGCTCTCTAAGTTGCCCCGTGTGTATGAACCTAAGTTGTTCTCTAAGTTGCCCCGTGTATGAATGTAAATTGCTCCATGTATGAACCTAAGTTGTCATGTGTATGAATCTAAGTTGTCCTCTAAGTTGCCCTATGTATGAGCCTAAGTTGTCCTCTAAGTTGCCCTTTGTATGAATCTAAATTGCCCCATGTATGAACCTAAGTTGCTCCGTGTATGAACTTAAGCTGCCCTCTAAGTTGCCTCGTGTATGAATCTAATTTGCCTTGTGTATGAACCTAAGTTGCCCTCTAAGTTGCACCGTGTATGAATCTAAATTGCCCCGTGTATGAACCTAAGTTGCCCCTGATTCATGACAGGATGGAGGGGTATTTTTGTCTTCAACACCTTGTCTTGGGAATTGTTGTTTTCCTTCCAATGACTGAGCAATTCCAAAAAAATGGTCCATGAGTTGGGATTTTTTGCCCTTCTCTCCACTGAAATGCAATTCCCCCTTTCCAAAATAGGTATCCAATTCCTGAAAATGATGTTTCTTTTACTAAGGAGGCGGTGACAGGGGGATGAGAGGGATCAGTGTGTACTGGGGACGAGAGAGATTAGAACCTGGAGATTGGGAGGTTGGGGACATATTCCGATGTGTTCCACGGCTAAAATACTAGTTGCCCAATGATGACACCATGTATTTTCTTTGCGTTTTTTACTTAAATGGGATCGGGAAATCAATGGGAAAAGTCCGCCAATATTTGTACCTTGATTTCTTTTGGCCAGAAAATTTGTACCGTCCGCGATTAAACACAGTTTAGCCTCTCATGAATGAGTTTTGTCAAGGACATATTTAGTCGTTCATTGTATCGGCGCGTCGGCGACTAATATGAATATTAGTTGGTGAAACTGAAAACTGACATTGGGCAAAAAAAAATTATTTAGCTAACAAACCAATTCATATTTTTGTGATTTATATTGATTTAGTCTGATTGATTACTTTTTGTGACCAAATTATTACTCCCTCCATCCTTATTTAATTGTCCACTACGATTTTTAGTGCATTTTTAACGGCTTATATCTCTCGACATATATTACTAAAAACATGCAATATAAATTTTATTTGATAGATTTTAATTTTTTCTATAAGACAATGATTTCAAATATATAAAACATAATATACGTTGAGTGATATAAGCCGTTGAAAATGCACGCAAAACTGTAGTGGACAATTAAATAGGGACGGAGGGAGTATTTGGTCTCCGAATGTGCTATTCATTGTAGTGGCTTGCTTTGTTTTTTTGTTTTGTTGATTATATCTGAAATAATGCTTTGCCATGATAGGGTTTGCATTACTCAAACAAGCTCTGTGCTATGCTGGTGTTATTGCTATGCTGGTGTTATTTGGCATACTGGTAATGTCATGTAAACGACTCATTTTTATTTTGTTCAAAAAAATTTCTTTGTAAGTATTTCAATCTCTGAAGCACAAATACACACACAAAGATATGAATAATATACCTTGTGAATATAGGAATACCCAAAACATAAAAAGAGAATATGTTTATATGCCGTTGATAGACAATACTTCCTTCGTCCCTTTTTTAGAGTTCAGTATTTCATTTTGGGTTGTCCCTTAATAAGTGTCCATTTTGTAAAGTTAGTGAGTAAAAGTTGGTGAATTTTCCATTTTGCCCCTAAAAGTAGATTCCATTTTGAAAAGTTGGTAAGTAAAAATGTAATGATGATGTTTTCATAGAAGGTAAGAAGGGAAAGTGGAGGTAAAAGTTGATGTGAAATGTGTAATGATGATGTATTTTTAATAAGTTAGAATTACGAAACAAGACATTTAAAAAGGGACGGAGGGAGTAATATTTTTCTTCTACCTCTGACCAATAAAGATCTTTCGCTCTGCGAAATGTGAACTAAAAAATTTTATTAAAGGAATTTAATTTTTATCGCAAGTTAGTAGATATCAATGGGCTCTTTAAATTTTTAGATAAGAAAAAAAAAATCGACAATTTTTTTGCAAAAATGCATTTTTATTTAATTAAGGTTTTGTTTTGAAGATCAGACAATCTTTTGGGATGGAGTGAGTTTTTTTTTTTTTTTTAATTTGATCATCTGATGGAAAGAGTATAATTTATCAGTCTTGATATTAAGTAGAAAAGTAAAGTCAAAAGAAACAAACAATGCATTCATTGAATTGCTAATCTCAAGCATTGTGCGTTGAAAAAAGTCCAAAACAAAAAGAAAGCTTGAAGCATTGATGTAACGACCCATAATTTTGATGTTTAAGTTGGAGTTGGAGCTTATAAGGTGAACTTGGTGAATTGAATTGTTGACTAAGCATCACTTACCATATATGGTACCTAATATACTTTTTGGAGGTTTTAGGCCCACCAAATATACTTTTGATGGAGACTTGTAATTATTGGAGATGTATTTATTTGAGGCAATGTAAAAAATTTGGATCGTCACAATTGATATGCGTGCATGTGTTTGAGATTGAGATATGGTACCTATAAATGAACTTGAAACAGAGAAGCCTAAGTGTAGAGGCTAAGAAAATGATGATATGCATACGGACTCTACAGGCTTGGGTTTTCCTTTGGAAAATAATATTGACACTCCAAAAATTGGTAGAGACAGAAAGAGCCTTTGGAATTACATTTGTTTTGGAGTGTCTGCATCAATTTTTGGAGTACCAATATCATTTGCCTTTTCTTAATATGTATTGACTTATGACTAATCACTTGATGTGTGCGATCTATGTTTTATTTGCACTTTGACACTTTCTAAATAGTTAAAAATTTTCATTTGACCTCAACGTATCGTGAAAGTATTATGACGTATACAGTAAGTATCCTACAAGTAGCGTGAAGGTATTCGATATTATGAACATTTTATGTAAATGGTGGATACTTTTTTGCTGTATCTGGTAGGTTTTAGGGCCTATTGGTATACAATACTTGTCCAATGAAAGATGTGGGGTTGTTGATCTGGTCTGGTTAACTCGCCTGAGCCTCTGGTTCAACAGACGGGTTAGCCTAGCTCCGTCGTCCTATCCTGCATAGGTGACACCACCGTTAGTGCCCAAGTTGGTTGGAGTCAACCGATCAGGCACTCCGATGGTTAAGCAAGCAAGTGCTTTAGGTGAGGGAAGGACAATACAGAGCGGTTAGGGTTAGTACCCCTTTAGGTTGATCTCTTTCCTTTATATAGAACCCAAATATTTGCTCCCCAAGTAAGCACGTGAGCATCACGCTCGGTAACCACGTCAGCTGACATCACACCTTTTGTATTGGATATGGTCGTTATTGTGCATGTGCATGAGCTGTCACTAATGTGTGCTCGTGCCCAACTCATACCGTAACCGTTTCAGATAATGTCACAACTGACGTATGCAGCAAGGCGGTTAGGTACACGTGGATTAGGTGGCACGTACGAGCTAATCGAACCACAATGTCTGAACCATTGAGAGTTGAGCGTCGACCTTAGTTTGTGTTTGGAGTCTGGATCTATCAGTGCAAATTGAGTTGGCTAAGCCTAATAGCCCAGTCAATGACTTGATTAGATTAGACAAAATCGAGGGGCTAAGCTTGGCCTTCTGCCAAGCATATTGACCTTGACTGAACCATCATATTCAGCCCACTACAAAAGATACTTCAGAATCATGTCAAAAAAAAAAAAAGATACTTCAGAGTATCCGTGCTTCATAGACCTCGATAAAAGACTCTTGATGGAAGGATACTTGTTAAGTCCCTACATATTCTTTCATCACGTCTGATATAAACATGTTCATTAATGACTGTGTGCTCAAGCTCTAAAAATCCCCGGCAGTTGTCCTTACTTAAGACTTCACATAATTCTTGAGTTTATTTTGTAGATACTGAAATTTTAATTAGAATTGTCACTGGCTTTTGATGAATTTTTTTTGTTTGCTTTCAAGATTACCTTTTGGTTCCTACAAACGAGTTGTATTTTTGTTGATTTCATTCAATTATGATTTTGCATCCAGATATACATTGCATCTTGTTCAGCAGGCATGAATGCTACACCATTTTGTTCCCATGTCAGAGGTAAATATAAGTTTATTTGGGTGAAACTTCTAATCATTTCTACGTGGAATTTAGCAAAATGAGAACAGTTATTTTGGTGCATAGACTGAATATAATTTGTTTTTTGTTTTTCAGATTTTTTCCGTAAACAGAAGAGGGGTTTCAGCTAGAAGCCTTGTGACTTTTGCCAACTGGTTCACTGCATGGATTGTTTCCTACTGCTTTAACTTCTTGTTTGATTGGAGCTCTTCAGGTATTTCTTTTGCTAGAGTCAAGGATCCTCTGCACCCCTAAAAACTTTCCCTTGCACTCCCAACCACATGATTTGGTGGAATCTTGAAAGATTGCATCTTAAGGCACATGTAAACATTCATACATTATCTAAATAATGTTGTGCCCGTTCGGTGCATGATGACAAAAAATAGTGAGAACTTTTTACCTTCCCATGCATCAAACGGGCACAACGCTATAAATAAATTAATTCGCAAGTGAAAAATGTAGGATGCACAAAGTAAACAAACCAAAACTATAAAAATGTGATTAGTATAAATAAAACACAACTTAATTTCAAAAAAATAAATCAAACCAAACCAAGCCATATGTCCCAATCAATTGGGGTTGGCTACATAAATCATTTTTTTCTATTGAGTTCTGTCAAGAACCACTTGTTCACTCAAACCTATTAGACTCACATTTTTGCGCACAGTAACATCTAATGTCAATTAGGTCTTCCCCTCTTCGTAGCATTGCTACCTAAAGCTATCGTATTTGCTCTCATAATTATTGCATCTCCATGTCTATGATAGACATGTCCAAACCACCTTAGCCTATTTGCTCACTTGTTGTTTCTTAATAGGCCAATATTCTGTAATGCAAAGTATCGCCAACCGGTCTTATGGCAATTCTATAGAATTTTTTTTCTTCAATTTTTTGGGTACCTTCTTGTCACATAGTACACTAATAGCAATCCTCCACTTGAGTTACCCCACTTGGATCCTATGAGTCACATTTTCGGCAATCTCTCCATCTTTACTGATAATTGAGCCAAAATACATAAACTAGTTGTTAGAATATTATTAGTCTAAGTCCCACATTACTTAGTCATGTATTGTAACTACGTCTCCTATATTAAAAATATAATAGTTATTTGTGTTAGGATTAATTAACACCTTATACACTTTTCTTTTTCTCTCTCCTTCCAAACAATATGATATCAGAGCGAGAACTTAACCCTAATCCACACCCAAAAATTTTCAAGAACACAAATCACATGACGAGAACAACACTCACTTCCTCTTCTTATCCCATCCTTTCTCACCATGCAATTGGGTCAAAAATTCAGAAAACGCTCGAACACCACACGTGGACCTGACTTTGTAATTAAAGTGCAAGGACAGAATATTGACAAAACAGAAGGCAAAAATAGATACATAAACCTTTATGAAAAAAGGGGGAAAAAAAGATATTCAAACCCCTTCTTTAATATCCCTATTTTAAAAAGTTGTCCTAACATCCATTTAAACTACTAAAATTATAACGAGCAACAATAGGGATAATGACTTGAACGGAAGTCATCTTAGTAGCACATTGTCAAGTATTATTTACCTAGTCTCTACTTTTGAGTGCAGAGGTGAATAATGAAAAATATTAAAACTCTAACTGCAAAGAGAGTTTGAGCAGACCAAAGAGCATTCCACCGATTCAACTTTGAAAGGAGCATCCAACCCAATTATGGTGCTCTCTTATTTCACGGAACCCAATTTATTAGCACAAAATTTGATAAATAAAGAAGTAGTAAAACAATTATGTTGATTATAAACATAGATAAATTCTGGGAAACAAAATTTGGAGAGAATCCACAATGTTCAACAAAATTAAATGGTCAAAAGACGCAAAACTCAACTTTAAATGACGGACCAAAAAAACTTAAAACTCCATCTTGTTTATTGGAGTGGGTAAAAATTGGTATTGAGAAGATCATAAAAAAAGGAGATACAGACAACAACAAAATAGTCATACCCCATCAAATAGCAATGCTCACTACTAGAAAGTCATAAAAGCAATTCTTTGCGGACACAACTTAGTACATAAAAGCATTATGTGATAGTTGGTGGCTTTCTAGGCAAAATTTTGGCCCAGTTCGATGACAGTTTTGCCCAGAGCTATTTTGTTATCAGAAGCTAAGCTAATCATACCATAACAGCCTGTCATGCTACTCATACATACTCATTCTATCTAAGCTAGTGACAAATGAAACACAGGGGCATGTAATAATAACGCAAAATAAAACCATTCGATCTTACAAAGCTCTCAATGCAAAATCTTTTTCTTTGCCGTCTCCATACCTGTAACCCAGCGGCATTTTTACCCAAACCTTCTCACTAGAAACAGAGAGAGCCCTACAAAAAAAAAAAAAAAAAACCTAGGATGAAGAGAGATATCAGAGAGCAAGAAAATAGGGAAAATCATATTTATAATAACCCAAGCAATCAAGTTTTGACCTTCAAAATCAACTACGGAGAGGAACACATACCGATTAATTAATATTCTCTGGTGTAGCAGCAAGGTATTGAACACCTACCTGCATATTAACCTGATCTAATTTGCAAAGACTCTAGCCACACAAACTCCAGTAGTTCATACGCATAAACCTTCAAAACAGCCAAAAAAAGAAAAGAAAAGAAAAGAAACAGAAAACGAACGTGATTAATTGACCACGAAAAACAACCCTCGATCACCACCAAAGAAAAAACCCTAAACACGCAATTGCACACCAAAATTAACCTCATAAAAAAACACACCAGAAAAACATGCAACTGCAGAAACGCAAGTCCATAAATCGACATAACAATTGCTTTTGTTCTCTTAGTTTTAAAGCTTTAGAAAAAGAAAGTAACCTCCAAATCACAATGAAGAAAATAAATTCAAAAAATCACAAAAATCAAACTGAACTCTAGAAAGGGAGATATAGGAGCCGTCGATCTAAGCAAAGAACAAAGCAACCGGAAAACACACAACACGTCCATAAACCGGATGAACGAAAGGGATGAACGAAAGGAATATCAGCAAACCACAAAGTCTACGGCGAAGAATCCTCCAACACTGTCTCGTCTCTCTCTCTCTCTCTCAAATCAACCAAACTCAAGCAAGGAATAAACCCGAACAGTTACCTGTTGATTCTCAGCAAATACCTACAACCGATCAACAACGGGGGACCATCCACGCACGTCACCGTCCGTCGCCCAGGCTTCTTCTTCTCCTCCCGTTCTTTTGTCGCTGTCTCCTCTCTCTCTCTCTCTCTCTCTTTGCTATTTGCTCCAAACCAGACGAAGCAAAGAAAAAGGCAAAAGCAAAGCGGAGACGTGGCTTGATCTAGCCCACATTCTTCACATGAAGCGAATAGACGAAAATACCCTCAGTGCCAAAACCAATGGCTCTCCAATTGAGGGGCACAATTGGAAAAATCGGACAAAATGTGGCAAGCGTTCCAATTGCTTCAGTTCTCTTTATTTAAAGCTTTAGAGATTAGAAACGGCGCCATTGCACCTTATCAAACCCATCTAGTTATACACTTTCCCATCTCCCTCCCATCGTTAATCCGTCCATCCCCTCCCAATCGACCCTCTCTCTAGCCGTGGTCGCTCAACCCCTCTCTCCAGCCACGGTCTCCACCGTTCAGCACCGCCGCCGCTGCCACACCCCCGAAGAAAACTCCTCTCTCCTCCAACTATGGTCTCAGATCCTCCTACTCCTCTCAATCAAACCCCCAGACGGAAACCCCTCTCCTCCAACTTTGCATCTTCAGCCGTGGTCGAGCCGCTGTGTCTCTCTCTCGCTCGCTCCTACTAGGTACTCTCTCTCTCTCTCCCCGCTACAATTTGGGTTTTCAGTGCTCCAAATGAACAAATTGATTTTGGGTTTTTAGTGCTCCGAACGAAAAAATCAATTTGGGTTTTCTGGGTTTTCCAATTTGGCGGCTGGGTTTTCAGTTCTAGTTTCGGATTAGAAGGTGGGAGTATGGTTGAAGTTTTGACGATGGCTGTACAGAAATGTACAATAGTTTTTTTTATCTGATATGGATGTGTGAAATTGATTTTTTTTTAAAAAATGGGATTTTGGGATTTGAGTTGGCGTTTGCTTAGGTTGTATTTTGTGACTAATCAAAATAGAATTTTGGTGTTTTGAGTAGTCAATGGTTTAGGTCCATCTGTACATCGTTGAGCTGCCTTACTTCAATTTCTGTCTTGTTCTCTCGTCGAACGGCAAAAGCTTATTCAAGGCCGAGGCATTTAGTGGAAAACATAGGACATCTATTTTCTACAAGTACGAGAAAAAGCATGAAATTTAATAAACGTATGGATCCTTTGCATATTGAGGATGGAGGAAAAGTTGTCTGAAGTTCGATTCCTCCAAAAGAGCTATTTGAATGCTCAAGTTCAAGTTTTAATC
>BPLS01029766.1:0-14433 GCA_019656275.1 Rhododendron kiyosumense | reverse complement strand
AACATTAATGACGTGATGATACAACGTTCGAAAAGCATATGAAAAAACAGGACTAAGCCCGCAATTTCTTGACACCATCAACGGCGTAACGCACACACATGACCGCCAACAAGCCAACATAATACAAAAAATAGATGATCACGACAACAACAGCAACAAATAGAGCAACATGGACTAAAATGATGACGACAAGCGTTAGCCAAATAGATACTTCCTCCCAGAATCCTATATCAGGACTTGGGATTGGAGCCAACCCAACCTCCTTCATTTCCTTGAGCTTGCGGGAATACAATGGTCTTGTATGATAGCTTTCTTCGTCTTGACGAGAGGCCACATCTTCGTGGATCCTATAATCTGCATGTGGGAGAAGAATGCCACTTTTGTCAATAATGTTATAATTTGCATTGTCTGCAAATGTGAAGTCCTTTTCGGTCAATGATGTGCATGCAATTACAGGGCATATCACGAGGAAAAGCCACAAGGAAATGGAAAATGAGATGTTAGCCATGCCTTGTCTTGTTTTGCAAGAGGATGAAAATCAGAGAGGGGATAGAAGATTTTTGCAGGGGATAGATGTACTTGGATGTGAAACTTCATGTAAATGTGAAGGCATTTATAGGCCGTGGAGTTTTATGATTAGTTGTCACTTTTGATGGATTTAGTATTGGATGATTAATTATGAACCACCCATGCCAGAAAAAATGTTAAGGTAAGCTGGCATCGGTCAAAACGCAAACCGTCGTCAAAATTAGTAGTAGTAAATACAACTGTATCACCAACTAATTAAAATTAACAAATTGGTACTATCTGTGTTACTATTTATAGGAATATTGATAACGTTGTTGTACGTAAAGAATACAATTCCGTACTCTTGTAGTCTTGTTCCTTGTTTTAAGTTCATCAAACTCAAAAACAAATTCACTACAAACATATTGTTAAGAAAAAAAAAAGGCAATTCCTTGCTTTTACCAAGTTTCCTCTTTCGTTAGATTTAGGCTAGGTTTGGCCTATCTATTGGATTTTTTTAGACATAAATTATCATTTTATATGAACTTCTTTCGTTAGATTTAGGCTAGGTTTGGCCTATCTATTGAATATTTTTAAACATAAATCATCATTTTATATGAACTTCTTTCGTTAGATTTAGGCAAGGTTTGGCCTATCTATTGGATTTTTTTTAAACATAAATTATCATTTTATATGAACTTTTATTAGTTTCACAACATGTTTTGTGGGCGACTTGTTCGTCTCACTCGAAGAAATCTATAAAGTCCCAAATTACGACAAGAAATGTAAAATGTTCCCTACATTGATATCGTAAAAAAAGTGTGTTAATATCTAAACTTGCTTGACATTATTTGCATATTATTTTACGCCTACTGTGCCGAGGTTAGCAAGACCCTTTATTGCTAATGGAGTGGTAGCAATTTATTGAAACTCGGGGAATATTTACATGGTTACATCTCAGAGAAATTTTAAGATCAAGCCTCAAGGTGACAAAACGTTACGTTTTTCAGATCGAGAGAGGAAACCGATACTGACCCATAATTCAAAGGGTAAAACCGCAACTCGCCGAATTACAATTCGGTACACAGATTCAAAGTACAACAATTTATTAGGAACGGGGAGATATTTACATCGCAGTAGAGAGAAAAGTCTTCAATTCAACATCGTCGATCTCTCAAGCAGCTTCGACGACGTCGTCCGGATCTTCGAAGTTGGGGTCTTTCGCATCGAGAGCTTCTCTGTCGAACCCAACCTCGGCGTGAGAGCAGTAGCCGTCGGCACCGGCCCAGGTGTACTTGCCGCCATGGCCGCCTTTCTTCGGCGAGCCGATGAGGCCGGTGCCTGATTTCCTGTCCTTCCGAGCGTCTTGAGCTGCAGAGGACTTCCGAGTGCCGGCCTTCCCTCCCTTCCCTGGGTTCTTCATACTCTCTCTCTCTCTGGATTTAGGGGGTGAGAGAATACTGAGATTGGGGGTTTTGGGTTTTATATAAAGCTGATCGGGTTTTTGATGGGGAAGATATAGCTGTGAGTGGATGATGATCACGTGAGGAATGGATAAGGACAAAGGATTTTAATAAGGGAATTGATATTCACACTTTATATATGTTGTTATTCACATTTTTTTTAATTTTTTAATATTAAAAGTGTATGTAATTTTTTTTTGTTAAAAGACAAAAAAGTGAATAACAAAAAAGAATGTAAATATCAATTCATTTTTAATAATTCTGGAGTTGAGTATTATAGTACTACTATTTTTTGTTTCTATTTAAAAATATTCATTTTTCTAAGCTTGCATCAATTATTTTGTGAATTATTGGTATGTCTTAATGAGAGATATCTAAAAAATATAGAAATTAAAAACAAAATCGTTTAAAGGTTCCTTGAAAAGAAGAATAATTCAAAGTAGGAAGACTTTTTAAATTATTTTTGTGTTCATTCAAAAAATTTATTTAACTCATACAAATATGTTATTTTTTTGATTCATCTTGTTGACCCAATAATTCAAAAAAAAAAATGGAATAAAAGTAAAAATGTGAATAAATTTGAATAGGGATAAGAAAATAAACCTACAAAATTATTAAGTCAAATAAACCCTTAGATCATTTTAGTTGCTCAAAAGAGCTATAGTTCAATTCAATTTGATTTTCGGTCATTCTTATATATTTCTAATTATCTTGTCAAAGATCATGTTAATTTCGAGATGATCTGTTTTATTTATAGTAATAATTGGACTTCTTCGTGCTTATGAGAGATGTTATTGGATTTTCTCATTGTTTTAAAAAAAATTCAAATTGATGTAAATTGTCGTGAAATTTACTGCGTATGATAAAATAAAAAAATAAAAAAAAAAGGTTTAGGACATGTTCAACGCCGTTACAATCGGACGGCTCAAATCCTTCACAACTTGACGACGTTGCAACACCTGATTGGCTGTTACACGAGTTGGAAAAAAACGAACACACAGGTTATCCGAACCCCCCAAAACCCTAATATGCCGCGGTATCTCAGAGATGGAAGTTTAACGCGGTTGTGTGCGCAGCACGAATAAAGTACTCCATTAACGTTCAACTGATGACTAGATGCGCCTTGACTCTTCTCTTCCCCCCTCTCTCTCCTCCTCAATTTGTCTCTCTAAGTTCCCGTCGCCTCTCTCTCTTACATCCCCCGCCACCTCTCCCTGCAACCTGTAAGCCAACCTCTCTCTCTCTCTCTCTCTCTCTCTCTCTCTGTCTGTGTGTGTGTGCGCGCGCGCGCGTCTGCGATTATATATGTATATGTTTTGGTAGTTGTATTAGGTTGATCAAAAGTATGTGCTAAAAAAATAGTATTTAATCTTCGCCCACGCAATGTTGAAATCGAGGGTCCGTCCTTGTCGAACAATGTGCGCGGTGTATTGGTTTTTGGATTTGATTAGAGCGGCACCCAGTCGTGCTCTTGATTTTTAATTTGCTTTTGCTGTACTGGGGAAAAAGTTTTGAACTTTTTTTTGGGGGGGTAATCTAAATATCAGTAGTGCTTTTGTTGATGGTGTGCTTGCTGTGAAACTAGACAGACATTTTGAAAGCAGCATCTAGAAGGTTATTCTCAGCTACAGGAGTTCAGACCGTGTCAACCATGGCAGCTGTAAGTTTATCGGACTTTCATATGCGTGGAAGCATTTTATACAGATGTGGACTTGTAATAGAGATTTGAATATGTGGAGATAGATTTGAATAAGTAATTTTTTCAATTTGATGGTAATTTTTTCAATTTGATGTTTTGTGGGACAGGATGAAGAAGTTGTTGGGACAGTTAAGGATCAAGTAGCAAAACTATTTGAAGAATCCCTTAGAGTAACGGTCCCTGACCAGACGGACATAGATCCTCTGATTGCTGCTTGCAACCCGAGATTTGGCGATTATCAATGGTATTACCCATTACCATATATTTGCACCAAAACCTTTCTTTCCTTTTCAAATTGTACAAGCTCGTTTTGAAAGTTGAAGTTTTGAGCTGTAGTTGAAAAGAAAAAGAGACAACTACGTTATTCTCAAGCACTGGCTTTTTGTCGATGAAGAATTGGTTCTTTCAGGCTTTTGTGGTTATGGAAACTCCTGTGTGCCTTCTTTTGAATTGCTGAATTGTGTGATCCTTTTTGGTGCAGCAATAACGCCATGAGCTTGTGGACGAAAATCAAAGGCACGGGTTCTGCATTCACAGGTCCCCAACCTGTTGGTCAGGTATTGACATTAATGTTCACCATGTTCGATGTTGTTGTACTTCTTGACTATAAGAGCGTAGTAGATCAGCAAGTTCATGCTAGCTGTGTTGGATATTGAATTGATTCTGTGATATGATAATTTATGCTATTTTCTTTTCCAAGGCCATTATGACAAATCTACCGCAGTCAGAAATGATAGAGTCATGTTCTATAGCTGGTCCTGGTTTTGTGAATGTCAAACTATCAAGGCAATGGATGGCAAAGGTATTCCTTGATTTTATAGCAATGAGTAGGAAAGAGAGGACACGAGCTAATTCACTTGATTCGCTTGTTATGAATATGTCTTGCTTACTGAAATATTATCTTGCTACTGCAGAGCATCCAAAAGATGTTGATAAAGGGTATTGAAACATGGTCGCCAAAGCTTCGAGTCAAAAGGGCAGTAGTTGACTTTTCCTCACCCAACATTGCCAAGGAGATGCATGTCGGGCACTTAAGATCTACTATTATTGGTGACACGCTAGCCCGTATGTTAGAGTTTTCAAATGTTGAGGTTCTTAGGCGAAATCATGTCGGTGACTGGGGTACACAGGTGAGTATGTCCGTTTGAGAGTGTGCATGCACGTCTATGTTTCTGTGTATTTGTTTGTTTCCTCTGATTTAGCTTCGATCAATATAATTGTGAGGGTTTTAGTCATGGGTTGTCCTATTAATGAGTATGAATATTGCTTCATGGTCTACCACAATGCTTTTAACATTATTAATTTGTGATTTCCTGGGGTGGTTGTAAGTTCCACACTCTCTCTTTTGATTTGGTGTTGAAGTAAGAGGTCCGCAAGCCCCTTTTTCTTATTTATTTATCAAGTTAAACAAATTTTGGCTCTTTTGTGAAATTTTTATTATTTTTCCAATTGAGAAACTGAGGATATTTTGACATATTTGCCGTATGAGTTGAGAAATAATCTGTTTTTGTACCTACTTATTATTGCCTAAAACTGTTGTTTGTGTTCTGCAGTTTGGTATGCTAATTGAATTTCTTTTTGAGAAATTTCCAAACATGGAAGTAGTCAGCGATCAAGCTATTGGAGATCTTGAGGTGAGTGAAAATTTATTTCGGAAGTTATTCATTTGTTTTTGTGGACATCTTTTTGAATATCTTTATGAAAAAATTTCCCAACATGGAAGTAGTCAGCGATCAAGCTATTGGAGATCTTGAGGTGAGTGAAAATCTGTTTTGGAATTCGTTCATTTGTTTTGTGGACAAGTATGTCTCTTGAATGTAACGACGTCCTTTGCACATATTAGCAAAACAATGCAAGTATCTAGTTGCTTGAGCCACTTTGAACAATTTCTATGCTTTAGAAACAAGACCGGTCTATGATCTTTATGTCTGATAACTGTTCTTCCACCTACTCCAAGGTATTGGTATATTGCATCCTTGGCGATAAGGTTGTGAAAGTGTCATCAGTTAAGCATTGGTATACTATTCCAAATAATGGAGTATGTTAGTTTAACTACAGTATAATGTACAGGTTCACTTTTTTCTATGTGTCAGTGTTCAATATACATGTGCTCAACTTTTTCGTGAGAGACCAAAGTGATAGTTGTAGTAGGGAATTCCACCTCATCTCTTCTCAATTGTTTTATGCTTTCTCTTTTTACAACTATGAGAAACCAAGGTCATAGTTGTGGTTGGGAATTCCACGTCCTCTCCTCTCCATTTACTTTATGCTTTCTCCTTGTACAACTATCAATCCAATGACTATCAAAATTTCCGTTTGAAAGAAATCATCAAGTCTTCGAAAGTAGGCATTATGGAGTTAACTTCAGTGCTTTGTTGTTAGGCATTCTATAAGGCGTCAAAACAAAGATTTGACAGTGATCCTGGATTCAAGGAGAGGGCACAACAGGCTGTGGTCAGTCTCCAGGTGAATCAATTGCTCTTATTGCTTAAAGACTGTGAATTGGTATTGTCAAAAAAGTCTGAAGAACCTTACTAATAGGAGGATTTACAATATTCAAATCCTAATTTCCCAATTCTGTGGAGACGTACCAACTCTGAAGTTTCTTTTCTTTAATTTGGACAAAATTCTGGTTAATCAAAGAGGTTGCAGCATGTCTCGTGATCTTCGCTTGTACACTTTTCCTTATGGCATAACTTATGTTGCAGGGTGGGCAAGAGAAGTATCGGAAGGCATGGTCACAAATCTGTGAAATCAGTCGAAAGGGATATGAGAAAGTTTATCAACGCCTAGGAATTGGGTTAGAAGAGAAGGTACTTGATTGATATCTTCCTCCTAACTATGGGGTTGTCAAACATTTATACTATTTTCCATCTAACTTTTTTGCATGCTGGGGCGAGGTTATTATTCACATTATAGCATGCATGCTTGAAACAACTCATTTTCTTTTTGACAGGTACAACAAATAGAACATTTTGGTTGATTATTTTCACAATCCCCTTCCCTCTAATTTTTATTTTGTTCAATGTAAATACATCCTCTCAGTCATTGTCCCTATATTCTCGATATGATTATTAGTCAACCCTTGTGTATGACTACAAGCAGTTGATGCTAGATTGAACATCTGGTCACAACTCTGCAACAGGAAAATATTGTTTTGTGATGCCCTATGGGATTACATCAAACTAATGGGCAGAAAACCGTGACTAGACTAGACAGTGGATCTTTATTTGGATAATAGTATTGCTATGCATTGAGGACAGTGGTATGGCATATGCCTATTGTGTGGGATGCTCTCATTGTTTGTTCTTGGGAATGTTAGGCTCAAACATATCACTTAATTCCATATAAGTATATAACCAAATTGTTTTAACTGGTTCCAGTATCTAACCAGGAAAATTAAAGAAATAGGTGATGGGTTTGAGGTGGTATTTGGTGTTTTAATCAATGATCCATTGCAGTTGTAGCCTTGTAGGAATTTGGATTACATTCTTCAACAGTTACGTGTATGGAGTGAGGACGTCTGTTCTTTAAACCCCACCCAACCCCGCAAAAAACCAAGAAAAAGAGGACTGCAACGTTTTTCACTGTTTGTCGAGTTGAAAATGTAAGAAATGCATCTTAGCGTGTTTATATTAGAACGTTGTTCTGAAATGGCTGAATTGGTTAATTCGGACATGTGTTATGGCTTAGGTGGTTAATTTAGTAAATACAAAGTCGAAGTTGCATGTTTGCTCAGTGATATGGACTTTGACATTGAGAAATTCTTGTACTTTGCTTCTGATAGAGGTTTCAGTTTCAGGTGGAACAAAACAGTGGTCTATCATGACGTATGGTATATATTTGCTTGTTCTTGAATCTGATTATCATTACTCATGTGCTTACAACTCGGGTATATGTTGCATGAACATGGTTCCTTGACTCGACCTTATAATCGAATCTTTTTTTTTTTTTTTTTATGTGAGTCTTGGGTATATTGTACAAATCAGTTATTCTTAAGATTGATCCGGGATTCCCCTCTATCTGTAAGTAGAGTGGTCTGTGTTCATTTGGTCCTTTTTGGGCATAGGTTTGGTCATACTTTTGCAAGTGAAGGCTCCCATTGAGGCCTTCCCTTTCATAATACATCTTACCGATAAAGTGCTACTTATTGAAAAAAATTCACGTTCAATCATTTTTTCCCCTTCCTCTCAGGGAGAAAGCTTTTACAACCCCTATATACTTGGAGTTTTGGAGGAGTTAGCTAAGAAAGGGTTAATTGAAGAAAGCGAAGGTGCACGTGTGATCTTTATTGAGGGAAAGAAGTATCCTTTTATTGTTGTGAAGAGCGATGGTGGTTTCAACTATGCTTCGACTGACCTTACAGCTCTTTG
This sequence comes from Rhododendron kiyosumense, assembly GCA_019656275.1. Classification (NCBI taxonomy): domain Eukaryota; kingdom Viridiplantae; phylum Streptophyta; class Magnoliopsida; order Ericales; family Ericaceae; genus Rhododendron; species Rhododendron kiyosumense. The sequence goes on along the minus strand of BPLS01029766.1, from coordinate 6,391 downwards.
GTCAGTGATTTAAAATTTAAGCCGGTAGAAGATTTAATATACGTCCTTTTCTATATCATTCACTGTGGTATATATAACAGTCCATGTTTCCTCTTGCCATCTAAATTGCGTGATTATGTTATGCATCCCGCATGCTTCTCTTTCCTCCAAATTGATAAATTATGTGCTAGAGTACTATTATGGTTCATGAAAGAAAAGAGATCTGCAAGTGGGGTAATATGTTTCAATTTCTACCTGGTAATAATTGACTGCTATTAGAATGTGCAATTTCAAGATGGGAAATTCATGCATACATGCCTTTTGCCAGAGTGGTAGAGGAGCAAGTGCATTTTAGGTTAACCCGCTGCTCTTATTGTACAGGTATCGTCTTAACGAAGAAAAAGCTGAGTGGATGATATATGTTACTGATGTGGGCCAGCGAGAGCACTTTGAAATGTTGTTCACTGTGAGTATCAAATCCTTTGTCCTTTGCTTCATGACTTCATGTGCTTTGCAAAGAGATGAGGTAATGTACTACCATGATTTTGACGGCCTTCCTTTCTATTCCTCTTTGAGGCTGCAAAACGGGCGGGTTGGCTTCCACCTGGTGATAATAGCTATCCTAAAGCTAACCATGTAGGCTTTGGTCTTGTTCTTGGAGAAGATGGGAAGCGGTTTAGGACTCGCAGTACTGAAGTGGTTAAGTTAGTTGATTTACTTGATGAAGCTAAGAGTCGCTGCAAAGCAGCTCTTGTCGAACGAGGTATCATGTCTATGAACTACACATGGTGTAGCATGTCATCTTTTTGGTAGATCCGTTAAGAACTAATACACATCATCTCATTTTATTTCTGTAGGATTTGATGCTGCATCTTTCTATTGAAGAAACATTATGTTGTACTAATCTAACTTAAAATCTGCATTTTTGATGTAATGTCTTTTTAAATCTTGATCAGGTAAAGCTGAAGAGTGGACAGAGGAGGAACTTGAGCAAACTGCTGAGGCCGTTGGTTATGGGGCTGTTAAGTAAGATCCCCTATACTTGTAAAGGCTTTGAACTTTGCCATGTTAACTTTATGGTGGTTGTTCTGGATGATGATATCTCTTGGCATTTCAATCTTTGCTAACACTCAAGTAGTTCAATGTGGCTTGGAAAAGAGCAGAGAGGCAATCTTTCATCTCGCCCTCCTCCTTTCTTGTTCATGTAGCCAGCTTGAAATATATGTGATTGATACTATGAGACGCTCATGCAGATTTTATATTTTTATGAATAGTTGCTAAACAACAGCGAATTACCAATGGAATGCATCAAGGAAAAAAACTTTTGTTTGTTACAATTTGTATCCTTAAAAGCAGAATCTATGTACGATTTGTATCTGTTGTAAGAGCTTTGCAATGGGATTCCTCTGTTCAAAAAAAAAATCAGCAAAAAAGTAGCTTGAGGTTAATTAGAAACTGGATTTTTATTGTTGATGGATCTGGTATGGTGGTCCCCACATTCATATCCACACATATAGCTGAGTCAAGCTGCTGGGTTGGATAAGGTGATGTATTGTGAATCAAGTGACAATTACTTATCTTGGAGTTTGTCTTGGCAGGTATGCTGACCTAAAGAACAACAGATTGACCAATTACACTTTTAATTTTGATCAGATGCTTAATGATCAGGTGTGTTCACTGTTCACTGATTGCTGTTTCAGCTCTATGCATTTCGGAGTTCAGTTTAAGGAACTATCTTTGTTTTATAAGTTCTCTGATTTGATTTGAGCTATTTAGACCCAGCTGGTTAAGGCCTTTTTAAGTTGTCATTATAATTTTTCTTTTCTTTCGCTCTCTTGAACTATATAAGTATGACTGCGGCCGTAACATGGCTTCTGTGACTAGTCCAACCATTGCTTATCGGACTAAATTGTTTAATGAGCAGGGAAATACTGCTGTCTATTTGCTGTACGCACATGCTAGAATCTGTTCTATCATCAAGAAATCTGGTAAAGACGTAGAGGAATTGAAAAAGGTACGATCTCTTCCATCTTGAGCAATTTGTAAACTTCGGGATTCGTTTCTACCTGTGAATATTTCTTAGTGGACTATGTCTTTTCTCCAAACTTGTAAAAGCTTGGTTTTGGCTGGTTTTTGAAACTTTTTAATTTCTCGCAGTAATCTGGGAGGAATTCAACTGTAAACCAAATATTTTGAGAAATCATTCTTGAGATTCTGAAATAAAGGTTTTTCAGGCTATTCATATTTTCCTGTCTAGTATCCACTCTTTTTCTGAAGGTGCTTTTGCTAGGTAATTGATAAATATTTACAAGGTTCTTGCTTGAATTCTAGGCTGTTTCCATAAGATAGTGCAAATGCATGGGTTCGATGGAAAGGTTATTAGGGAAATAGGAAGATACGACCACAGTACATTAATGCGAGGCCAATTTTGTTTTGGCTTTATCTTGAGTCAGTGCTTATGTAAATGAAAACAGTATCCTTAGGTTTATATTAATATTTCTAAGCGTGCCATTCTTTAAGATAGCACTGTTATATTGTTCGATGATAATCGAGCAAGCTTTCAAATCCAATGGATTATGACTTTTCAATTGTTGTGACAGTTTCTTTTCTTGTTTTAGGTCCCTTCTGTGCAATATGCACTGTACTGTGCACCAGATATTTACATCTTCTTCCTTCAGACAATTTGATTGATTTAATTTTTAGTGTAAATTACACTAAACCTCCCCTCAATTTTTACCCATTTCTGACTTCCCCCCTTTACTTTTAGCACTTAACACCTTCCATTACCATCCTGTTAGGATTTTGGATGAAATATTCCATGTGAGTGGGCACATGACATGGTCCATAAAATTCAATGAGACAATGACTAAAATAGCCTTTTATCTTGGTGAATAGTGTAGTTTTATTTTGGTATTCTTACTCTAAAGTATCATAAAATTTACACATGGTTATGGAAAATCCCTTCAAAAGGACGAAAGCTAAGCCTTTTAACAGTTCCAAATTTGAGAAAATAGGCCGCCAAATGCATTTAAGTGGAAATAGACACTTTGTTCTTCTTAACTAGAGCAATATCCATCACTAGTGCAGTGAGCCACAACCACCGTCCATCTGCACCTACTGTGCCATATACAAGAATCCAAGCCCACTTTTTGTAGAGAGAGACAAAAACCCCACTACATCTAGGGCTGCAAACGAGCCGAGTCGAGCCGAGTTTTGCCTTGCTCGAGCTTGGCTCGCCTTAATTTTCCTCGGCTCGAGCCTCGAATCGAGCTGAAATGTGGGCTCGAGCTCGGCTCACATTGTTTGTTCGAAGCTTGTCCGAGTCCCTTGCGCGGCGGACATTGGGGTGCGGGAGCGGGATCATTAGTTTATACTGGTACAAGGATTGGAAGTTCTCATGGATAGGCGATGTGGGACTAATATTTTTCCTCTCAGCCTTCCTCAACACTTGTCCCACATCGGCAAAAGACATGCAAGGAGTATCCACTCCTCCCCTATAAAAATATGCAGTGGGCCAAGGTCATGCGTGGCTTTCCACGCTACTATGTGCAAACACGTGGTAAGGTAAAGCATAAAAAATTGTCTGTACTCGTGTATGTATGGGTATGGTTATATGTAGGCAAGTATATATATTTGTATTGTATATGGTAGCTCGCGAGCTCAACGAGCCGAGCATCAAGTGGCTCGAGCTCGTTCGTTTGCTTGATGAACCGAGCTCGAACGAGCCGAGTCACGAGCCGCTCAAGCGGCTTGGTTCGTTTGCAGCCCTAACTACATCACACCCTCGTGTAATTAAATTTTTTCGAGTATGTTACTATTTATACGATATGTGACTTATCTCTAGTCATCTTTCCAAGATTTGAGCCGGTTGTCTCTTAAAGATTTGACGGTTGGCGGCGACAATCTACTACGACGATTGGGGATGATTGCTTTGAACTTGAATTCCTTGACATTGATGATGGTCCAGAAAACGTTAGATCCATTTCGTTAATCCCCATTCATCCAAGTTTCAGCTTTGCTGGAGGAAATTTATGTATCTATATGTATATATGTATATGTATATGGAGAGTGAGAGTGAGAGTGCTTGGGTCAGGAAGATTACTAGAGGGTTTTAATTGGTTGGTGGCAGATGAAGGGCCGACTATGGTAGAGGTCAATGGTGGTTTATGCTTCTATTTTTATTTGTTTTTTTTCCTGGAGGGGTTTTTGTGTTTGGAGGAAAGAACTTTATTTATTTATTTATTTATTTTTTTTGGGGGGGGGGGGAGGGGGGTTGTTTCATGTTTGGAGAGAGTTTACCTTTTCTGTTAATGGCGTTAATTGTATTCATGAAGTTGGAGGGGGTTGAGTGTTTGAGTTAAAACATTAGTAATAGTTGAGGGTGGTTTAATTTAATTTACCCTAATTTATATTTTCCACTTTTGTATGCTTCTTTTTTATTTTAATAGTTTGGTAGCAAGGTCAAATTTGTTGTTTTCCTTGAGGTATGGGGTGCAAGGTTAGTTTCTTTTGGAGCAAATTTGCCTTTCCGCTATGACGGTTACCATAGTGTGTGATAGCTATTCATGACCGTTTGGTAATATTTTCTTTGGATATTTATTGTGGAGTATTGGTTGTACGAGACTACGAGTATCTTGTTCTGTAAATTTATCCAGAAGTAGACTAAGACTCCTAATCCGGTTGTCGTGGATTCATAGTTTTCAGAGATTTGACGAAGAAAAACAGGTCATTGCTGATGTTTACACCTATATGGAAACATAATAATCTTCCTTTCTTTGGGTTGTAGATCTCTAATTATAAATGTGTATCTGCATATTGAGAAAGCTATTTGTCTTTTAACTGTTGCATACATTTATAGCGTATACAGCTGGGTAGTTCTGTATAAGCTCCTTGGATTTACTATTTGACTGGTTTATTATTTTCTCTTCTGATTTTTGACTGGCACTTCTGCACAAAGAGTGTTGATAACTATAAAAAGCAAATTTCTACGAATTTTGGTGGTTGATAAACTCTACTTAGTTACTTTATATCAAGCTGCATCTGATCTTACAAACATGTGACCACCTTTGGTAATTTTAACTGCCTCCCCTTTATCTCTTTCCCACTCCTCTCTCTCTATTCCTAGTTTCTTATATATATATTCTTTTGTTTCAGACTGGCGCACTAGTTTTGGAACATCCGAATGAGCGTGCATTAGGGCTTCATTTGCTCCAATTTGCTGAGGTAAGACTGTGTTAAGAACATTACTGCCCATGTTTACTGTCTCCATGTGCACATTAGCTAAATTAGCTGGTAGCTCACAACTTATGATGCACGGACATGGATACCGATACTGACATGGGGACACGAGAATTCTAAAAAAATGGGGACACGGACACGGCGAGGGACATGCCACGTGTATATTTATTTATTTATATAAATAAATAAATAATTATAGTTTGACACCTAGGAATTTTTAAAAAATTACAATTTGGCCCCCAATTTTTTTTAAAATTACAATTTGACCCCCAATTTTTTTTAAAATTACAGTGTGGCCCCCTACTGTGTCCCCATCCGTGTCCCCCCCGTGTCACCCTTAAAAATTTATATTAAATTATGGGACACGCCACGTGGTGTGTCCTTTACGGGTCCCTGCCATGTCCCCGTATCTAACACTACGATACTTCGACCCTTAGAGGTGTCGGTGCTTCATAGCTCACAACTTATATTCATTTGCATGACTGATGCAAGTATTCTTTGAACTTGTACCGCATTGTTCTTGGCCACCCAAGCTTGGTCTATATCGTCTAGAGGTTTTTTTTAGCTTGAATGCTTCCAGAGTTCTAAAATGTACTATTGCCTTCTCACTTGTCAGATTGTGGAGGAAGCTTGCACCAATCTGTTACCAAATGTGTTGTGTGAATACTTGTACAACTTATCTGGACACTTCACAACATTTTATACAAATTGTCAGGTATGAGATTAACATCCAATGCTGTACTCTTGGAATCAATATGTATTGAATTTTCAGTTATGTCTTCTTAAATTTGTGTAATTCTGTGATAACATGATTAGTTTGCCTGAGGTAAGTTGCTAAAACGTAGACAAGCCCAAATAGATGGTGTTGCCAGTCACTGGTAGCTTTTGCGTAGCTTAGAATTATGGTCAATTTGGTAGATGTGTAATAGGAAGAAAACATCACGGTGCATGTTCTCAGAAATGACAATTTTCGCATTTCTGAATTATTAACGGGTTTTAGTACTTGTTGGATATCTGGAATTTTACTTCACTACAAGATTTTCCGTTATAAGCCCAATGACATCCACAGTTGCCGTACAGATTCTTAACGACACAAAATCAAGATTAGCCTATTTAGGCATAGAATTCTTATTTGTAGCCTAGAACCAATCAGAATTTCTCTCTCTCTCTCTCT
>BPLS01029761.1:292966-321855 GCA_019656275.1 Rhododendron kiyosumense | reverse complement strand
ATGTAGGTTCAGATCAATAGACAGTAAGCAAATGAAAAATCCTCCAAAACAACATGAAAAAGAAAAATAAGCAATATACGTACTCAATAAAAAGCTTCAAGAATCCCAGTCATTAACTGCAAAAGAACTTCCCTTCATAGAGACAGTATGAAAAAGCGCACCTCACAGCAACCCGAGGAGGAGGAGGAGGAGGAGAGAGAGAGTGTGCGAAGGTGTTCATTTGCATTATTTATGGAAGTAAAAAAGCATTTTTAAGAGAGAGATGGAGAGGGAGGGCATTCAAGCCGTTGATTTGGGTGGTAAGTTGGACCAAGATTATTCGGGTCACGTTTGGGGGACGGCTTATCTCCCTCCCACAGTCCCACTATTTACTCATATCAAAATCAAATCAGAATTTGACTAACGGTCCTCATTGGCTCTGCATAATCATTTTTCTTTGTCTAAAATATTGCATCAACGGGTTAATGGGGTGTTAGGTCCCATTTCGCTAATTAAAATAAGTATTTTTGTTTCCGTTTTTAATTTCTTTTGGGGATTCCAATTGTATATTGGAACATAATCATTTCACGTTTAATCACTACATTTTTCCATTTTACCCTTCAATCAATGTTTTTTAAAATTTTATTTAGCACTATAAATTTAAAAGTAGTAGGGTAAAATAGAAGTTTCATTAACTATAACTCTTTTGGTTTGAAAGTTGAACAATATTTTTGAGATAGCAAAAAGTGCTAACTAGAGCTAAAAATGAGGAAAGAGGGAGTACTATTTTTTGAATGAAAGATAATGTATTATGAGATAATGACTTGTCTCGTAAAACGAAATATAAATACTTAAAAGATAAAAACCTTAACTGAATGAAGCCTTAGTAGGTTAATCCACGAGAGGTTTCAGAGGCTATCCATAGATGGTAGTCCTGAATCCCAGACTTCGACAATGAGACTCGAACTCCGACCTCCCACAAGGAAAGGATCACAAGATGTCAATTAGGTTAGAGCCCATTGGCTATTGCATGATCATTTATCAAACACGTATTGTTGTTATTTAATCATTTATGAGGGAAAAAGACAATTTTATTGATTGCATGCTTTTAATCAAATTTGGCTAAATAAATGAACAGTCTCTTTTTAAAAATATGTTTATCGTTAAACCTTTCAGGTGCTATAAACTCTTTTGAGGTCAATTTATATGGGGTATTTGTCCGGCTTTAAGTGGGGTCTCGCTAGCAAACGGTGGATTAAATGTTCTCCAAAATTAGTTGAAATGCGCGTAAGCAAGCCTAAACACTTGATTATGAAAATCATAGGTATACCTTTAAGATTAATCTTTTCAATGAATAATTAATGTATTTAAACTTACAAAATACAAATAATATAATTGACAGTTGTTCGTCTCTATGCACGTCTATATATGCACATGCTCTCCTAGAGCAATTCTACCCTGCGTTGGATCTCATGCCGTAATTATTATTTTTTTCCATAAAAAATGCCAAACTCTCTCCACCTTTGTGCCAATTTTGATCTTAAAATTTTGGAAACGTTATTTTGATGCCAAATTTGGCTTCAATTTTGGTAATTGCCAAACTTGTCACAGCATCCAATCCCTTTGATGCAAATCATAAAAAGAGATGAGTTTAATCCAATGGCCTGATTTTGGAATTGTGCCAGAATTATACTAAATCAGTGCAACAATGGTATTTTTATTGACACGGTAGCAAGCTTAAAATAACTTTAGCAATTTCATTTTCACACCAACGAGTAGAATTGGTCTTACTAGTGATGTAAAACTAATGGCAAGTGATGTGAAATCTAGAAATATTTGTAAAATTATTTGCACCACTATATCTATACGTTTATATAATTATATGCAAAAGAATTTACTCTCTCCGTCCTATTTTTGTTTGCTCCGTATTCTATCGAATCTATCTTGGGGTGTCTCGATTGTTTAGTCTCACTGAAAAGTTAAAGAAATAAGTTGTAAATTTCCACAAACTAACCGTCGTAAATAATTTTTAAAAAAAAATCTGAGTGAACTTTCCACGAAAAATTTGCATTAATTACACGGTCCCTTAAAAATTGAATTATTCGTACATAAACAAACAATATGAGAAAGCAAGCCTCCAAACGAATTGAGTTGCTCAGGAGCAGTTCGTGGCTCAGCTCAACTCGTTTAGTAATCGAGCTCAAGTTTTAGGCTCGCTTACTCCACAAGTTGAGCTTGACACTTAAAAAGCTTGGCTCGGCCCCCAAAAACTTGATTCATTAGTATAAGCTCGGCTCGTTTAAAGAGACTTGTTAAGTGAATTAGCTAGGCTCGACTCGTCAAGGGCCCAACTCGTTTACAATGGAACCAAATTCGAGCTCGAATTTTAAGCTCATTTGGCAAAGGAGCCGAGCTCAAACACTACAAAGCTCAGCTTAGCTTGGCTGGATTACACCCCAGAAAAGGATACAAATATATGTGTGGGATTGCAGCAAAAAAAGAGCCCACAAATTAAGCCACACTCATTGTAGGCATCACACGTTGAGTCCACTTCACTTTATGGAAAGCGCGGGTAGAAGCCGTTCCGGATTTTTGGAAAAGGAAGTTTTAGAAAAGGAAGGTAATTTCAAGCTCCAAAATTATGTATTTACGCAAATAATTTTCTTACCAATATGGATCTTGTTTGATAGGTCTCATTGAGATCTTTTAAACGATACAAAAAAAATTAAAAAATTAATTTTCATTTTCGTTATATTTGGCTTTGAAATTACCCTCTTTTTGAAAAAGAAGGTTTTTGGAGAAAGTGGAACGGGGCCCTGTCTTGCTATCAAGTCCACCCAGAGAACCGAAACGTGTCATGTTGGAAAAGGCCACTTGAAACTGGTTTTTCTCGTTTTGAAGTCTCAAAATTTTTGAGCACTGTCTTCAATAAATTTTTTATATCTATTTTTTTTCATTCGTTACTTTTAAAAATCTCCATCAAAATCCAAATCGAACAAAGTCCAGTCTCAAACACTCTTCACCACACATGGGAGGGTGACATACACTCGTATTGGACACTAACCAAATATGTGATGAAAAAGCTCATGAGATACCATGTGGCAGTGGTCAAACTGCATTGAGTAATTTTTGGGCTTTTAGGTTTTGAGGGATAGTACGGTAGAGGACAAGAAAATATGAAAGCGTCTAGAAAACTAGAATGTGAATTCATTCATTCGAGTTTCTTGAATACTTTCATGTTTTCTTTTTCTGTATTCTAACACTTTTGTTTAGGTTATGGTATCCAGTTTCAGTCTCCAATTGATGTAGATCTGAGCCGTTCATTCCAATTTTTTTGGACGCTGTCATGTTTTCTTTTCTTGTACCCCAACACTTTTGTTTAGGTTATGGTATCCCATTTTGGTCTCCAAAACTCGTGCGATTATTCAATACTTCCAGAGCACCATCACGTAATCTTACATGCCATTGCCACGTGAGAGCCCACACTTGGTGGTGGAACCTATACTAATATATGAGGGATTGGACCATCACAGCAACCCGAGGAGGAGAGAGAGAGAGAGAGAGTGAAGGTGTTCATTTCCATTCTTTATGGAGTAAAAGCTTTTTTAAGGGAGAGACGGAGAGAGGGGGCATTCACAGCCGTTGATTTGCGTCGTAAGTTGGACGCAGATTATGCGGGTCACGCTTGCGGACGGCTCCCACTATTACTCTAAATCAAATCAGACTTGGACTAACGGTCCTCATTTGCAATGCATAATCATATTGATGGGATCTGAGGTGGGCCCCATAAAAATATATGTGTAATATATGTGTACAAATGTATGTGTCCTTAGTATTTTTGATCATTTTTTCCCCAAGTCTTGCTACTGACACAGCAATTGTGCACAGATTGCATTGTGGAGCCTACTAAGGGTCCCATACAAATAATCCGATCTGTTAATTATGTTTAAAACATTTTTTCAAGAGCCTCCGCGAAAAATTAGCTCAATCCGATACCTATAAGTGCTTGATCTAATCATCTAACTTTTCATTCAGGTTTTTAGAGAATGAAAAGTTAGACGATTAGATCAAGTATTTATAGGTATCGAATTGAGTTGATTTTACACGATGGTCCTTGAAAAAATGTTTTGAATATAATGAATGGCTCAGATCACTTGTGTGGGACCCGTAGTAGGCCCCACATAGCAATCTGTGCACGATCTGTGCACAGATTTGCTGTGTCCACAAACTTTCTGTTTTTCCCCTCTGAAAATATTTATACATTAACGGAGGCAAGTGGGGAGTTGTTAGGTTAGTTCACGGGGCTTTCAGAAGCTATTCATAATCCTAAATCCCAAACGCCTACGACGAAGTTTGAACCTTGGCCTCCCATAAGGAGTGGCTGAGAAGATGCCAACTGAGCTAGAGTTCATTGGCCGTTGCATAATCATTTGTCAAACGTGTTTTTGATGTTGGTTAATCATTTATGAGAATTTTTTTTTATTGATTGCATGCTTTGATTTCATCAAATTTGGCTAAAGAAATGAACAGGCTTAAAAATATGTTTTTCGTTAAACCTTTTAAGTGTTATCAACTCTTTTGGAGCCAGCTCATATAGTGTATTTATCCGGCTTTAAGTGGGGACTCACTAGCAGACGGGGGGGGGTTTATTGTCATTCAAGATTAGTTGAGTTGTGCATAAGCTGACCTGAACACTTAATTATCCAAATCATAGGTCTACCTCTAAGATTAATCTTTTTCATGAAAAATTAATGTATTTAAACTTACAAAATACAAATAATATAATTGACAGTTGTTTGTAGACTTGGGTAATAGGTCATATCGGGTCGTGTTCGTGTCGTGTCAGTTTGGTTCATGTCAAACCACTCAACCCGACCCCGACCCATTTAGAATTCATGTTTCTCGAGTTGTGTCATTTTCGTGTTTCATGTCAGAAATGTTCAACCCTAACCCGTTAATTTCGTGTCGGGTTTGTGTCGTGTTATCGTGTTCGTTGCCCAACTCTATATAGAATTACAAATATACCTTATATTATATATATATATATATATGTTCGTGTTAATGGGTGAAACAGATTAGTAACCGTGTTGGTCATGTCCATTACGTGTCTCGCGTGTTCAACGCGAACACGACCTATTTAGAATTCGTTTTCTCGAGTCGTGTCATTTTCGTGTTTCGTGTCAGAAATGTTCATCCCTAACCTGCTAACTTTGTATCCGGTTCGTATCGTGTTATCGTGTTCGTTATCCAACTCTAATTGTTCGTCTCTATGCACGTCTATATATGCACAATGCACATGCGCGCTCTCCTAGAGCAATTCTACCCTGCGTTAGATCTCATGCCAGAATTATTATTTTTACATAAAAAATGCGAAACTCTCTCCACCCTTGTGCCAATTTTGACCTTAAAATTTTGGAAACGTTATTTTGATGCCAAATTTGGCATCTAACTTTGGTAATTGCTAAATTTGTCACATCATCCAATCCTTTTAATGCACATCATAAAAGGAGATGAGTTCAATTCAATGCCTGATTTTGGGATTGTGCCAGAATTATATTAAATCAGTGCAACAGTGGTATTTTTTATTGACATTGTCACAAGTTTAAAATAACTATAGCAATGTCATTTTTACACCAACGAGTAGAATTGGTCTTACTAGTTTTGTGAAATTTATGGCAAGTGATGTGAAATCTAGAAGTATTTGTAATTTTTTTTTTACAAATTTGGACTGCTATATCTATACGTTTATATGATTATATGCGAAAGAATTTACTCTCTCTGTCCTATTTTTGTTTGCTTCATTTTCTATTTTGGGGTGTCTCAATTGTTTGCTCTCACTAAAAGTTAAAGAAAACAGTCGTAAATAATTTTAAAAAAAAAACTTGCAACGGAAAGTTTGCATTAATTACATGGTCCTTAAAAATTGAATTATTCGTACATAAACAAACAATATGAGAAAGTATACAACTGAGACACCCCAAAATAGAAAATGGAGGAGTATATACGTGGGATTGCAGCAAAATGTTAAAATAAGAGCCCACAAGGCCACACTCATTGTTGGCACCACACGTTGAGTCCACTCCCCTTTATGGAAAGCGCGGGTAAGTTCGTCTTTTTGGGATCTTAAAATTTATGAGTATGATTTTTAATAGTTTTTTATTATTATTTATCTCTCCATTTATTACTCTCAAAAGCTTCCCTTAAAATCTAAACCGAACAAGATCCTGCCTCAAACACTCTTCACCACACAAGGGAAAGTGGCATACACTTGTATTGGACCCTGACCAAATATGTGGTGGAAAAAGGCCATGAAATACAATGTGGCGTTGGTCCAATTGCATTGTGTAGTAGGCTGGATTAGCATATATACAAGTTACGGGCCATCCGTGCCCAAGTCCCGCTAAGCCCATAGGCCCACAACAAGAACAAGAGCCCATAGATCTGTTACCCGTTTGGGAGATACCCGGGTCGGAGGACTGACCTGGGTCATGCCAGAGACTGCAGCAAACCGCAGCTACCTCGGTACGGAGAAGATCGGAATACAACGAGCTTGGCTCAGTGTTTGTACGGTTTGGCCACATGTCATCACTACGGAAAGCCACGTGGAGTGGTCCTCACTTGGGGCAGAGGTGCGACTTTCGACGGTCGTTGGTACGAATGCGCAGAGCCAACCCTGCGCACCCACATAGCCCGACCGAGTCCCACCCGACAAGCTCAAGGCTGAGCTCCCTCCTGGTGTTTTGGGTAGGTGAGGGTTGGTGGCTGGTGATGTCATCCGGCATGGGGCTAGGAGCATGCTTTCTCTCTGAACTTGGCCCTCAAGGCAGGTGCTCCTCTATATAGATGACAAGGATAAACCCTAATAAGATATGCTCTCTTCTCCCACTAAGTTCAATTTCCTTCTCCGTACCGGAACTTAGTCATCGAAGTGTCCACCGGCTACTCTGACCGGTGGGCACTAACCGTGCGTTTCTTTTACAGTGACAAGGAAAGAGAGAAGAGGGCTAGCAAGATTGGTTCTGAGTCAAATAATCCATATCAAGTGAGAGAAGTTTAGGAGTTTAGAGTGAACACTCCCCCTTACATTGAGTAATTTTTGGGCTTTTAGGTTTGAGGGATAGTACGGTACATCAAAAGTTTTCTGAATGCTTTCATGTTTTCTTTTTCTGTACCCTAAAACTTTTGTTTAGGTTATGGTGTCCTGTTTTGGTCTCTCATCGATGTGAATCTAAGTTGTTCATTCCAATTTTCAAGACGTTTTCATGTTTTCTTTTCTTGTACCCTAACACTTTTGTTTAGGTTATGGTGTCCCGTTTTGGTCTGCAAAACTAGAGCAATTATTGAGTGCTTTTGGAGCACTGCAACGTGGTGCTAGCTTTTGGTAGTCTGGGGCCTTGTTACAACAACCCTTAAGCTTTCTCGCTCTAATAAGCTATACTACTTTTCATTTGATTTGTTACCACGTGCTACGCAGCCTTTGTTCACATCTCTCATCGATTTGCTACATCCCACGTGAGAGCCCCACACTTGGTGGTGAACCCATATTACTAATATATGAGGGACAGGGAGAAGGCTCCCGAAAGTGCCCCATGAGCAATTCATGCATGATTTCCACACCTCATTGGCCCCACTTTCACTTTTTTAAGTGCGGTTTATTCCAAATCATTAGACCTCTAGTGGAGCACAAGGTAACTTTTAAGGGGCTTGCACGTGAAGCACAACAAAAGGGTACAATGCATAAAAGATTATAAATTGGTTCAGTAGTTGATTCTGTTGTTTTTATGGTTTTTTTTTTATTGGCACTTTGTGTTTGGAAGAGAACCTAAGGCTAATTCGTATTTTAATGTGGAAATCACCTCAACTGTTTTGCATTTGATTGTTTATGTACTTAAACTTCTTTTAAACCTTTTAATCTATGGCAGAGATGAGAGAACCATGTCACAGACAATTTATTTGGTCTTCTCCGATCTCTACTTTGAAACTCCTTTTTACGTTTTAATGTAGGATTTGGATACGAAGCTCATGTTGAATCCCATTTTCACATGCATGATTACCCCCTCTCTCTCATTCATTTGAGTTCCAAATTGAATTTTCTTTAATAGTTTTCTGTTATTATGTTTTTAAAATTTGAGCTACATGTTTTTCTGTTAACTATGGTAGCATTCCGTGGTAAGAAAGAACTTTGTTCCCTATAATTCTCTTCCAAGTATTTGTTATTTACTTAATCTCATAATTTGTATTACGGTAAATGCAAAGGCAAAAGAAATTTGTATGCACAATCTAATCATTTGTGGCCATATGAGTTGATCCGTTTCATTTTATTCCATTAGACATTTAATTTTGATCCATTTTCATTAAAGGATATATGAAGGGCAGCCACAATTGCTCAGGCAAGGGCAAAAGAAGTTAAGTTATGTGGACAAGGGAAAAGGAATTCTCACATATGCTAAGGAAAAAGAGATTGCTTTGGTATTATTCCTGCAAAATCTATCTCTCGGAGGAATAACCGATCAAATATGAGGTTGAGCGTTGGTATTGCCGGTTCTAATGAGGTATCTATTTTGATCTTCTTCTTAGGCAGCGAGACCGTTTTTTTTCTTGCTATTAATATCTCAGGCGGCAGGACCGTTTTTCTAACATTTTTTGTTGTCTATAATTATAATCCGGTTTGGTCCTGTCCGCTTTGCATTCTATATATCTATAACCCTATGTAATCCTGCTTTTTGAAGTGTGTAGCTCTTGCATCTTTGTAAATGAAATCAATGTTTCTAATGAAAAAGGAAGGCCCCTTTTTCTTTTACTGTGGTGTATATATTTTGTGTGTCTGCCATCTCTCCGTCATTTTCTCTCATACACAATTGTAGTAGTGTTTCATCTTTGATACTATGTAGACAATAGTCAATAGATTATTCAATTTTGCTTGTGTGTTAAAATCATTTTCTCTCATTCCATCTCTCCGCTCCTTACGAAAGGTTAAAATCATTTTTGCTTGTGTGTTAGACTGTACCTATTATCCTCATTCAAAAATTGGTCAAAATACAAATTGAAAGAGGTGAGACTATTAAATACACTTGGTTGCCCTTTCTTTTATGTGTTTAAAAATTGTGGAGCCCCTGTTATAAAATTTGGAAAGTCTGAAATCAAAATGACAAAGAAGAGAAAGATGAGAGGCATGTGTTGGACAAAGAATTATAAAGTGATTGGGGTGTTTACTTGAGGCCAAGGGCATTAGTACCTGCATTTCAATCCTTTCTTCGGTTGCTCCAACAAGTCCTCGGTCAACCCCTTGATCATCTTCTTCATCTTCTTCATATCGTCAGGTTTTTATTCCATTACTTTTTCTTTATATTCCCGCTGTCCTTTTTAAAATTGGTATAGTACTTCTAAAAAAATATCTTCTGTGTAGGTATATGTTGATCAAAACTAACTAGCTATTAAGTAGAGAAATCTACCATTTTACTTTTATAAGAGGGAATTCTTGCTCATTAATTATTTGTTTAGGTAATGTTTCTAATTGTGCTCTTTGGATGGAGTAGATATGTGTTGTACAAAAACTTTTGGGAGGCGGATGGAGAGAGAAACTTCAAGACCATAGAAGAGTAACTAAGACAGTTGAAGATTACTTTTTGGATTGTGATCCTTTTGGAGAATAGGACCTATGTTGAGCACCCTTTAATTTTTTCCTACATTTGTGTATCACATTGACTCTATATAGATTTTTTATGACAGTTAAAATTGGATCCTATGAATACAATATGGTATTGGTTTGAATTTTATGGTTTGATTGATATAGTCCATTTTGTATCCTATCAATGCAGTTATATTGGTATTTATGAAATTGGAATCATCATTGGTAGTGTTGTACACACGGCTTAGGGGCTTAACAAATAAAACTTTTTGTTGCGAAGTGCTATACAACCACTTGATGTAGATACCATAGCCAAGGAGTATCTTAGGCATTTTAAGCCAAGGTTGGCAAAACCGTAGCGACGCGACTGTGAATTTATGCACGGGCCCATATGGGTTCGATCCGAAACGGCCCTATGGTCAAGACACATTGCCTTTGGCCATGTGCCGTGTGTTTTTTAGCTGTTTAGGACTCTGGAAGCCCAAATCTGTCGTTCAAGGAAAGATTTGACTTGCTAATAACTTGGGCAATAAAAATTCGAATTAAGTTGTTCTTTTTGGAGAAGTCTTATAATTTTCTCTATTTTCTAGTTTTGCTATTATACTGAATTTTTCCATTTTTGTAATTTTCGTTATTAATTGATTCAGTGTCCGTTTTGGGGCAAATCAAGTAGGGTTAGGATTTTCTATCTATTTAATAAGTTGTAAGCCTTCGAAGCTCGATAGTTATTGATTGTTATTGAATGAAAAGAGTCTAGAGAGCGTTTCTTTAAACCTATCCAGCTTGTGATCATCTTGTTGCACGTTCATTTCTGTAGTTCATACGTCTCCCTGCATCACCACCTTTGTCAATGGATATGTTGGATTATTATTTTTGCATAGTTGAATTTGTTGGATAGAGGGTTAATATATAGCATGCGAGTTCAGTATTTATTTGCGTATGCTGATTGTTCGAGTCGTGCCTTCAGGCACAGACAATCACTAGTACTATACAAGGAAAGAAAGTAGGTTAATCAATATGAACAATTTCCACAAGCTGTAATGAGATCATGTTATATAGGAGTATTTAATTTTTTTTTGGTATATAGGAGTAATTACATACAACAACATCACACCTCTTTGATAATGAATAAGACCTCAACACACCCTCACTAAAACGAATAACACAACCTATAAAAAAATGAAGCTAAAAAAGGGCAGTAAATAAATCGAGAAACGGCCAGGAAACCTGAATTTATAAACGAAAACAAGGCCAAAAAGAAAAAAAAACCCAAAAAATGTTATGATGGAGGCATTATGACTTGTGGAGATAGTGATGAATGCTTCTTTGTTAGTCTCCCTTTCAGTTGCCTGATCTTTGCATCTACCCTCGCAGTAAACCCAATCTTCGTCTCATGTCTTGCTTTAGACCGCTCTTTAGTCCACATATGTTGATCATCAACATCTTTCTTAAGGTACTTTATTTCTTGGATGATGTGATGATCCATTGGATGGAAACACCTTTGGAATGATATATGAGCCAGATATGGGAGGTTGCAAGTGATGGTTACTAACAGAGTGGCACACCAGTACATAGGAGCAGGAGCGAGGGCTTCAATGAAGAGTTGGAAGGCATTCCTAGAATAGACCGATGGCATCATTCCGTAGCCTAAGAGGAATAGGTACCATGTAGCGACGCTGCCCCATATTAAGAGGTGTTGGATCCAAGTGAAGTGACTCATAGTGAGTGCAATCTGGCAATTGACTGCCCAAATGATGCACGTAAACATGGTGGTCCCTATGGTTGACATGTCGGCAGTTTGGCCTCCGGATCGAAAAGGTAGGTCATAGAAGATGATTAAGTTGAGGAGGAATATCATGACAGAAGAATAGAGTCCATTCCCCATCCAACCCAATATTCGATACCAGTCGAAGAACAAGTTTTTTGGGCCTTGTTGATAAAGGGCTGGGAACTACAAAAATGTAGGGTGAATATGTTGATGGAATAATATTGAAAAATAAGACAACGAATGGTTCAAATGTGGGTGTTCTTGTTGAACTACCTGTAAGCAGATCTCAGACGAAACATCTTGTTCAAATACTCCAAGTGAAATGACAGGTAGTGAGGTGAGAATGGCATTGAATAGCAACATGTACCAATCGTCATAAACTGATTGCCCAGAAAAGCTAGCGAATGCCTCGAAGTAGAAGATTGTGAGGCCGAAGGCTATGTTCTTGTAGAAGAAATAACAAATCTGAATTCAAAGGATTAAAGTTTGTATGAGATGCGGCAAAAAAAAAAGTAGCATCAAGATACCTAACTATGCAATGCATGTGGAACATGCAAGGGCAGAAATAGTGAACTTTTATTGGAGTGGTTATCTTATAAAACTTCTTAGGAAACATAACATAATAGCATTACGTTGCCGATCAAAAAAACAAAAACAGAATAGCATTACATTTTTCCTTACCAACCCATTGAAAGAAAAAACGGAGACAAGAGTCCTTCAAACATTTACCAACGTAATTTCTCCGTTCAATCAACAAAAATCTATTGCATTGGCTTTGGTTCTCTACGAGTTTCAATGCTTATGGAAATTAACCAAGAATTAAAATGATCCCATTATAAAATCAATTTATTTTTCTCATTTCGAAGAAAAATAACCATTCTTATCATGTCATGCTAATATATTTCTCTTGAATTATTACCATCTGTGCAATTCTCTTGTAACACCAATGTCCATGGACTACTAGAAGTCTCTCCAAAAATCGAAACTGAGCAATAGCAAAGTCACTAGCCATCACAGCCTGCAAAAGAGCTGAGAATTTTGTAAGCCTGACTAAAGAGGAAAACAATGTGCAAAAAGTAATCACCCAAACGTGGTTAATGGTCTGCTGAGCAAAAAAAACGTGGTTAATGGTCCATTTCCTTATTCATACTGCTCGAGAAAATAAAGAAATTTGCTATCATAGAAAGCTAATGGAAGACTAAAGGGCCCATTGACAAATATGTGGTAATATCTGCTAACAGTTTCATATGGGCAGTATTGTTAAGATATGGTCAAAATTATAGCCCTTGATATAAGCACATGGCAACCATTCTGGGCTTTACAGGAGTCAGGACTGAACAACTACTAATTTTCTACGTAATACAAAATAGGTGACAGTGCCAGACAATTAACAAAAAAGTAGAATGATGAAAAAAAGAACTTCGTAATTGAATAATACAAATGTTCCAATGGTAGTCGTATGTGGAACTATTTGTCCGTGAGTGCGATTTAGAGGTACCCCATTGAAAAGACCTTTAAAAAAGTTTGCCTACAAAACTAGTACATTGCTAACCTTTATTTTCTTTTCACACCATTTTCTTATATAAAATAGATGACACAAAAAGTTTCTATCCAATGTAACAAACAAGAAAAGTTGTTGATGCCCACCCCTTAGACCAAGCCACAGGACAAGTCACAGATAAAATCTATGTCAAGCGAGACTAAAAGACACACTATCTCTTGCCTTATAAAACAAAGTCATTTCAAAAGCACCAACAACATTAAAACTCTACTGGACTCATTTTACCAACCATTTAACGGATGCATTATCTAAGAGATGCTACAGACCTGCATTCCTTCCACGCCACTGATGCCAACCCCAATATCTGCTTCTTGAATCATTCCAACATCATTTGCACCATCCCCGATTGCTAAGGTGATTTTGCCGGTTCCTTGTTTTACCAATCTTGTCACCTGGTGATGTGACCAAACAAATTAAAACAAGGCAAGCACTAAGAACATATAAAGAGAGATGAAAGTCAACTAGTAGTAGAAAGTCTAGCGGGTAAGCAAATCTGTTGACAAGAGAAAAAAATAGTACCAAGGCTTTTTGCATAGGAGAGACACGACAGCATATGACAGATGCACAATCAATTGCTAAGTTCAAGAATTGATGCTTCAGATCATCCTCTAAAGCATATGAAAGGGTCTTTCCATCGATAATTAATGCAAATGCGGCATGAGGATCCTTTTCGAGCTTGATCATTTGAGAGGCATTTGTAATTTGCATCACAATGTTATCTTTCACGGCCTGATGCATTACAAAGACCAAAATTTTTTAAAATGAAAGTGTATAAAATTCCAAACATTATCCACATCCCTTATTCAAATATACCTTTTTGGAATCTTGTGCTAACGTGTCTGTATTCAGGCTTGTTATGCAAATCTGCTTCATACCCTGTCGAAGTAGACTACAGGAAAATCTGCATAATGCAAACAATAGTTTTAATTCAGTTGCAAGTTGTGATGGATTATGCGGAGTTCTCTATCTCTTAATAGTTTGTTATGAGTTTGATTAATAGAATACTGACCCTATGTTGATTGCTGTTTCCAACTTATCTCCTGTCAGAACCCAGATTTTGAGACCTGCTTGAGCTAGTTTATCAATACATTGAGGCACCTATTAAAAATGTGGTGTTAAGTTTGGAGAGGAGCACTAGAATGCAAAAAATATTATTTCTTTCTAGCAATGACATAGAAGTACCCCTTTCTGTAGTTTGTCTTCAACAGCAGTTGCACCGACAAGGATTAAATTCCTTTCCATCAAATTAGATACCCTTTCAAGCATTGCCTCCCGATCACCACCAATGGAAGTCTTCGCTTTGATAAACTCATTGTTCCAAGCAGAATACTCTGCCTTTTCAAGTTTTCGGTAAGCAAGAGCTAATGTGCGCAAACCACCTTCCCCATAGTCCTTTAGGTGTTTTGTAGTAACTTCTTTGTACATTCTTCCATTCTTTGATAACCGATCAAAGATGACGCTGCATAATCCAAACATAGGGGAATAATGCATCAAATTACCATGTCAACATAGCTTAAAGTTGGTTAAGCAAAATGATGACCTTAAAACGTCAAAGGCCATAAGAAATGCTCAAAGTTATGTAAAGGGCCGGACTATTTGCAACCACAAATTTTCTAAATGTAGCTTGTTTTTCATATGCAACTGAAATGTTTACCATATTATAAACATGCTACGTTTAGAAAATTTGTGGTTGCAAATAGTCGGCCCCTATCTAAATGACATCATTATACAGCTCTAACTTCCTCCAATAACGAATATCAGGGAAAAAAATTGAAAGTTAAGTAAAGGATTTCATGAGCCAAACCTGTCTGCACCTTTGCAAAAGAGAAAAAGCTGGCCATCCTCGTCCTGAGCAATAACAGACATTCTCTTCCTTTTGCTAGTAAAGTCCAACAAATTGAGAATTTTGTACCCCCTGCAAATTCTCCAGATGACAAATAAGATGCAAAAAGAAAAATGGTTGGCTAATTAACAATCTCCAGTCCATGAAAGCAAATTATTCATTTGATGATCTAACCTTTCAATTGGTTCTTTAAAAGAAGGATATCTTTCACGAACAAATACACTGGATTGAGTTCTTTTACAGAACTCAAACCCAAATTCTCTTGCTGCAACAAGAAAAGCGCCTTCATCTGGGGATTCTACTTCATAAGTAAATCCATCAATCACTTCATTTGCTTCTGGAATTGCAGTGTGACAAATAGCAAGTATACGGAAAAACAACATGATGACATCTGCATTTGGCTCTTTAGACCAATTTCCATGCATGAGGCGGCTGTCTTCAAAGCTAAATCCCTTTATTGGAGGTTTCTGATACTTCTCGTCTTTACAAGTAACCACAGTCTCCAACTCAATTTTTGATATACACACACCACTTTTAGGGGCTGATTCAGAGACTTGACCATCAACATTTAAAGCCATCTGCCTTGCAGCAGCAAGTTCAACTTCACTAGAACGAGTCCCATAAGCCATACCAGCAATGGAGCACTTAAGGAAATCCATTTGGTTGCATGTCAAAGTACCAGTTTTATCGGAAAGGATTGTGTCAACTTGACCCAATTCCTCATTTAGATTTGATGTCCTTGCTTGAGCAGGAGTTCCGCTCTCTTCATCATACATATGGATGTCCTTATTGATGAACATTGCTTGAAGGACCTTCACCACTTCAATAGAAACATAAAGAGAGATGGGTATCAAATACCCATACAGAATTAGGGCAGTAACCCAATGCAAAAAGCCTGACCTCAAAGGTGTACTAGGATCATAGAGACTTATTGTCTCATCCGGCCGCATATACCACCATTGTGGCATTTGGAACCTTGTCTTCACTCCAAATCCAACTGAGCTGATCAAGGAGATTAATATAAGGAGGCTGAAAAGAATGTAAATGATTTTGTCCATTTGTTTTTCAACCCTACTCCTTTTCGAAGGAGATCGTGTTCCATTTTGCATGACTTTGCTATCATGACCAGTGAATATTACCACTCCATAAACATAAGCCGTATTCCTAAGCTTTGAATCTCTGAGGAGAATCTGACTAGGATCTAAAGGATAAACCTGACGATCATACTCGAGATTACCCACAAAAGTGTAAAGGTTGGAATTTGGGTCTTCACATGAAATTTTTCCTGTAAAATCCTTGAAAGTCATGTCGTCGTTCAATGGCAAGGTTACCTCCAAAGCTCTCTTGACTTTCAAATTTGTCTCTCCATCCAAGTTCATAGTTTCCACGTAACAAATTCCATCCTCATAACTAGACGACACAAGTAGTAAATCTGCAGGAAAAAATTTGTCTTTCTCCACCTTCACCACATTTCCAACTCGAAGTTTCATCCATGACTTAAGACCGAATACTCCATCCCCTTTATGCACCCTAGTTTTTCGCATATTCACTTTCATATCCTGAATAAACCTTCTCCAATCTTCCAGAGCTTCCTTCGCCATGCTAAGACCAATCACAAAGGCTAGAGGAGCAATCATACTGATAGGTGAGAATGGAGAAACCTTTGTGATCGACAAACATGCAGCTAGTAGGAAATACAAGTTGGCAACGCGACGGAATTGTTCAAAGATGGCTTTGGGTAAGAATGTGATGACATTGTACTTTGTAGTTGAAATGTAGTTAGAGCAATATTTAAGAGGTTTCTTTACATGTCGACATAGTTCATTGCAGAATACAATTCGTGAGAATCCGGGGCCTTGAAATTGATGCGGCTCCTCTCTTTCACCATCTCGTGGACGAATGCATGCAAATGTGTACAGATTGCTCCGACGGAGCCTTGCCCTTATCCTTCCTCGTGTCATTTGTTTTATGGCTCAGCTCAATAAAATTGTATTACCACATAACCACCTCTCAGGAAAGAAAATCAAAGCTCCAAAGTTCTTGCCTTCACCCTTGTAACTAAAGGAGCCTCTTATGCAATGTATCCTTCCAAGCATTCAACACGCCCCAAGGAATATTAGGTCACAAGAGAATTAACAATTCTTTGAGAATGCCTTACCTAACAGAACATCAAACACATAAATAGATACAAATTAAATTTTTTGCCTGGACATGACATATGTCAGTAAGACATAATAAAATAATCATGACATTTGCATTTATAGATTGCCAACAATGACACTAGAAGATTAAACAAAAATATGGGTAACTAATATAAACCTACCAATCCCCATTCCTAAATTCAAATTCAAGATTTCAACGCTATTCTTGATTTCTAGATTATGGGAACACAAAATTAACAATGACAAAATGGCAACCAAGAAACAATGACCGTATTCCAATTGATAAGTTATCCAAAACAACAGAAAGACAAATTGGAGAAAAATAATATCATATGAAAAAGAACCGAAAAAGATCACTAGACTTTTCCCAGCTGAACCCACGGTAAAAAATTATTAACAATTTAAAGAATGTGTACCAAAAGCTATAATCAAATTACCCAAAATCATTTAGAGAGAGAGAGAGAGAGAGAGAGAGAGAGAGAGAGAGAGAGAGAGATAAAAGAATGAAAACACCACCACAACGTTTCCAGCTGAACCCATTATAAAAAGAATTTCCAACAATTTAAAGAATGTGCACCTGAAGCTGAAATCAAATTACCGAACACAATTAATAAAACCAAAAAGAAAAAGAAAAAATTGAATCTGGCCGTAATATGCAATTGACCACAATAAACAAAAAATGAGGAGAGAGAAAAGGAGGTTACCTGAAAACACGAGCCTCAAACATCCATTCCTAAACGGAAAAAACACAAGACAAACCCATCAAGAAAATAATGGGATTGGAGAGAGAAGTTGCAGAGATCGCAATAAGAGAGAGAGAGAGAGAGAGAGAGAGAGAGAGAGAGAGAGAGAGAGAGAGAGAGGTGGGTCTAGACCAAAGAAGAAAAACCTCTCTCTCCATCCAAACCAATGACAAGAATTTACGGGGGCCCTCTCTCTCTCTCTCTCTCTCTCTGTATTTGTTTCTCTCTAGTGAATTTATGAAGTTATTGCTTTTTGGGTCTCTTTTTTAGAAAGAAAAAAGAAAAATACTAGTCATGTAAGGAAAAAGATCAATGGTAAGAAAAATTGTTACTAAAAATAGCCAACTGAGCTTGACCGGAGAACTAGTAGTCTATTTTTAAATTTTAGTAATTAATCTCATTACTTGGTCATCTTCAAAAAGAAAAAGAAAATAATTTCATCACCTGGGGTTAGGGGTGTCAAATGTGCCTGTCGTGTCATGCTGTGCCATTCTACTTCCGTGCCAACCGTGCTTCGTGTCGTGCCGTGCCGTGCACGTTTACTTTATCGTGCCATGGCGTGCCGTGGTGGGCCATTTTGCTTTGTTGGGCCGTGTCGGGCCGTGCCTTTTTTAAATCGTATCGTGTCGTGTTGTGCCCGATTAATTAATCGTGCTGCGCCCTTTTTTGTTAGGTCGTGTCGTGCTGTGCCTTTTTTGCGGGTCGTGTCGTACCGTGCCTTTTTCGTTGGGTCGTGTCGTGCCGTGTTGTGCCATTGATTTTCGTATACACATCACCAATCGGCAACCAATTTTCGTCTAAAAAATATCTTCCCAAAAAACACTCATTTCGATGCCCAATGTGGACCTCTAATGTTCTTAAGTTCGTAGACCGTAAGATTCAATATTTCAATCCTAATTTGAGGCGTGCTAGCAAAAGGAACTATCTTTTTTACTTAAAACTTTACTGCTAGCTACATGTACATATTTGTCAATACTACTGCCGGAGAAAAGTTCTAAAATACCTCCAACAATTCAGACACAATAGTGCATTTTCCATTGAAAATGAAGGAATGTAACCAACCAATTACTTTTAATATGTACAATGTTGCCGGAGCAAAGTTTGTAAACTACAACAAAGAGGCAGTCAAAAGGGAAAGAGCTCCAAAATAATCTATGGTAGTTTGGTAGATTATAATGATAAGATAATTAATCAAACCACGACATTAATTCAGAAAACATCAAATTTTCAGCGTGCGAGAAACTGTAGACACCCTATTTTGGACTATCCACATTAGTTTACTTACGGTCTTTGATTCCCCAATGATGAATACGGTCAAGAACACCCCGAGGTTGTTAATGTGTTTGAGCTTTGAGCATTCCGAGCCTCATTCAAACCCCTTCCAAACTCCACTTCAAAACCTTTCAAACCAGAACCAAAGAGCCTCAGCAAAACCCTACTTGCATACGCTAGTGCTGTGCTGGCGTGCGTTGGTATACTACCACGTGTCAGTCATCGACCGTTGACTCAGTTACCACTGGCGCATGCAGGTAAAGTTCTGGCGCATGCCGGTCAAAGCCAGTCAAAATATCACTATTCAACCACGTGCTTGAGACTGTTGTGCCACCCAGTACACTGTTTGATCAGCTGAGAAGTGATTTCGGGCAGGGATTGTTCCCTCTTTCCCCCACATACCTTCCATCACCTCTCATCTTGATTTAAGGCATGGGAGACCCTCTCCTCTTACCAAACCAACCAAACTAGCCTGGTTACCACCCCCTCTCCTCTATATACTCCCTTCTCTCACTCTTACAAGAGGTTACTCTCATAAAAGCCATCAAAGCCTTTTTCTTTCCCCATTTCTCATGTATTCTTGCTTTCTTTCTCATCCATTGGAAGAGCAAGCATGGAATACATCCCCATACACAACAACACCACTTTCACTCATAAAACTTCTAGCTCAAGGCTTAAATCCTCCCTCCAACCTCAATCCAAAGGTATACCACCTTTCGTAAGCTCTCTGTTCTGACCCCTGAGGGTTGTTAGCAGGGTCAAGGTTTGTAATCAATACCAGTTTTGGCCCTAAAGCTAGCAGGATTCAAGGATCATGCATAGCTATTAGTGTCACACGCCAGTCTCATCAAGTCGTACGCCAATCATGGCTGTATGTGCAATACTGGCGTAGGGATCACTAATCGCTCATTTTCTATTTTCATTCTCCTTTTATCACCTTATGGCATGCTAATAACCAGTCTACTGCTTTCCGTACTCTAGAACTGCTTAGCTGTAACGTTCAATACTTGCTCTTTACCTGCTCTAGAAGGCTTCCTGAGATCTTTCTGGTCATGTTCCAGAGCTCGGATGATGCAAAGCCAAGCACTGACTAAATGGTGAAACTGGCGTACAGGGCCTTATAACTGGCGTGCGGCAGTTATGTCTAGGTCCAGTGGCTGGCCCTTGCATCGCAGCTTGGCCCTGACCTCTGTTTATTTCCCCACATTGTTTATGGGGTGTTCTATCTATTTTGTTTCCTTAGATTCATTTCTGTAGTCTGTAACCGAAGGTATGCTGCTATATAAAACTGCGGGTCCTGGGTGTGCACTGGTCCATTCTAGAGCTCAGAGGGTTGAGAGATAGAGGCTGTGGGTTTAGACCTACCGGCGCACACGAGTCTTGTAGTGGAGTACGCAGGTCATCTCTGTATGCAGTGGCCTGGCCAGTGCATATAGGTTTTCTCCTGCGTGCATCACACAAGATCAGTGTGTTCCAGTCTGTTTAAAACACTCACAGAAGTCTGTTTTCAATCTATAATAGCTGTTTCAATAAATCATCCATCACATTTTTATCACATAAATGCAACCTGTTACAGCTTTAATCCCTTTAACTGTTCCCCCACCCTAGCTGGCTAAAAAATGACTAATGAGAGAAAAATGCAAATGTTTTACAAATGCTTGAGTAGAGACCGGTCTCTGGATTGGGTGAGAGGGATGCCATAAAACCCTTCCCCTCTCGTAACTTGGACGATGATGAGTCGTAATACCGTTCGACCATTGTTTTACTATAGCCGTTGTAGTGGGAGGTATACCGCAGCTCTAGTCAGAGGAGCCCCTTTAAACCAAAACCGGCCTCTACATGCATACAAAGCACTAGAACCTTCCAACCTAAGACAGGAACCCACAGGGTAGGATTATTTGCATCTAAATCCCATAAACTGTCTATGTGTTATTGCTTTCCCTATCGCATGATTGTACATACATTCATAATCGTTTTGCGTAGGAGCATGCTAGGGCGGCTTTTAGGTCGTCCCTTGTCGAATCTGTCTTATGACTATTTGGACGTTGCCTTGAACCGATGAAGAGTCGTGCATCTTGATGGTGCACGTTGTCAATTTTCAAAATTCTTTGATCAATGAGACTTTGAGAAATCAGTACTTTCTAAGCCATTGTCTAAACCCAGTCGAAGTTTCAAACAGAAAACTAGGAGCAACGGAGAGAATGCCGCGATACTTACACCATCCAGGTTAAGTGCTAAACGCTTACACCATCCAGGCTCCGTCACAGTGCTGCTTATGGCACTTCGGTTCCGGTATCACGTCATCTACATCGAGTTGTTCCGACCTCCAAAGTTGAAACCTTGAGAACAGAGTAGTCAAAGGCTTAGACTATTTTGACATCTCTTAGTGTTAGTTGATTCAAATAAGGATACACCCTCACGAAGAAATCTGAGGATTCTAGTAGCATCTGAACGTCATGAGACAAACTCGTTTCTAGAGTTTAGGAGGACACTGACGACGATGACATGCACATTGCATTTCTTCAAATTCTTTCAACAGCTTGTTACATGAATGCCATTGAGTTCTCATTTACTTTGTTGTCAAAAACTTTAGGCCATCACCCTCATCGATCATCAATCCAAAATGGCAGCACAAACAGAGCTGACTAAACTGAAAAAGGCTGTAGAAGAGCTAGGTCACAAAATGGACAAACAACTGATCATGGTCCAAGGATTGGTTAACCTCTTTACCACCATAGCCCCGTAGCCAGATATGGGGCTAATCAAGAAATCCTCTTAAGCCTGCCACACTTTCGCGGTCGGATCCAAGGAATGCTCGAAGGACATGTTCAAAGACCTGGCTGAATTTCATGAAGCCAAGACTCGCCCGAAGGAGAATACTGGAACCTTGTTCAGAGCCAGCGCCGAAAGGGAAGATATGCGCTACAAAGAAATCAATCCCAAAGGCAAAAGAGTGCATCATGTGGAAGGCGCATTATTGTGCAACTACAAAGCAAGCAAAGGTTCCATTTTGAATCCTCAATCCGGTCGTCAGAACCCACCAAGACTTTCTCCCGCTTCTTCACACCTTTGTCCTCGGTTTACGAGAAGCTCCTCGAAGCTGGCTTCCTCAAACCCCTCCTTCCAACTCCTTCGTCTCGAACATTCCTGGCATCCTACAATTCAAATGCCTATTGTGCTTTCCATCAAATGCCTGGCCATTCCACCAATGCCTGCTACCCCCTTCGACATGCCATTCAAGATCTCATGGACAATGGCATCATTCCAGCTCCACTCCCATCAAAACCCAAAGTCATTTCCAAGCTCATGCCTCAACACAATTCTAACTCACGTGTTAGCCAGATATCCATCAGCTCTACTCAAATCAACCCAAGCTCCACCATATTCAATCCTAGCCTCCACATCATCCAAAAAAATCAATCCAAACCAATCTTGTCTCTCCCGCCCGAACCTGAGGTTAACCTGATGGCTATAAGTGCAGTCGAGGTCCTCATTGCCGACACCTAGGTTGACAGTGATGAGGAGCCTATAAAGGAGGAATTCAAGAGGAAGCTTAATCATTCAAAGGAGAAAACGGACTGGCTGAAATCCTTCAATCATGAGAATTTGGGGCTGTTATTCAAGGAGTGCTCTCAAGTGGGTTTCGTCGAAGAAGCTGAAATGCTGTTGCTTGGGCCTGACATCCTCTAGCTCCCACCTCTCTGCAAGGAAGTCAAGGGTAACTATAAAAGTTGCATTTTCAAATCGCGTCTATTTTGCATTGACACTTTTGAGTCTAAGTCTAACACAGTGTCTGTCAAGTCATCTAAGTCTAGCTTTGAGTTGGAGTTTGTGCCTCTTGGCCCTCCATATCGTAGCTTCCATCCTCAATTCGAGTCTTTTTGTTGTACTTGGCAACCCCGAGAGTTTTATGTCATGCATTATCTTGCTTCTAAGTACTTTGCTGGCTTTTGAATAAACTGTGTTGACCCTGACGACGAAGGGATAGATTTCAATGGGAATCTCCCCAAGGAAATATGTTCCCTCGTCGAAAGGGAAGACGAAAGGCATGTTCAGCCTCTAAAAGAAGAAGTAATTTCTAATAAACTTGAAAGATGAGGTAGACCCCCGGAAGCTTCACATTGTTTTAGCGCTGTCTCTAGAAGAGCTTTGTGCCTATTCAGACTTGTTCAAAGAGTTCAACAACATCTTGGCATGGTCTCACAAAGACACGCCTGGCGTTGATCATGAGATAAATAATCATTGAATCCCCTGCTACCGGATGCCAAGTCAAAAAGTAGAAGCTCAGAAGGCTCCAGGCCTTGTACCATGTTCAAAATAGTGACAACAGTGTTCTATCAAGCGCACATTAAAAGGGTACAAAAGTGGCGTGGAGCGAGGCATGTCCAACCAAAGCAGTCAGGACCCTTTCATTATCAAAGTCATTTCATCTAGGGCTGTAGTCAAAAGAAGAAAATCATCGACCTTGATGCGACGAATTCAATATTGTGGTCAACATGGATCAATTCAAGTGCTACTTTTCCTTGAGAGAAGCTTGTTAAGCTGAAAACCCCAAGGGTGAGCAGTTCCAAGCAAAAGTTAGAGCAGCTTGTTAGACCGAAAACCTAAGGAGGCGGTCTAGGCAAAAATAAATAGGCAAAAAGTCGAAAGCTCGCTAAACCGAAGACCCGAGTGGGCGGTACTAGGCAAAAGTTAGAGCGTAAAAGGAGAGGTAAAATAAATGAGTGAACATTTGCCTGAACTACGTTTTGACCTGATTCCCCAAAAGGGGATACGTAGGCAGTCTCTCTCTTCGAGACTCGGTCATAATCTATCAACTGGATCTCAAGTTTTGGCTTTGGTGCACCGCGTTGGCCGCCCGAACTATGTTTTGACAAATCCTTCCCTAAGGTTCGGTCACAATCTATCAATTGGATCCAAGGCTTTGGTACATCGCTGTAGTTAAGAAGAAAACAAGCTTCATTTATACAGAATGGGGGAAAACCTTTCGTCTTTCAATCTTATTTCAAATTACTTCTTCAATTTCAAAGCTGATCAAAAGCCTTAAAATATCTGAAGCATAAAAAACAGAACGAAATGCTGGCGAGGCCCAACAGGCTCGCAATTTATCCTAAGTCAGCGGAGTCTAGTGTAAGCAGCCGCAGCGGACTTGTAGTCATGCCCGCTAGTTTGAGGTTCACGAGCATTTATTCAAAGTGATGTGCGTTAGTCTCGAGCTTGCGCACGCTTCTTCAATTCGAGTAGCAGTTAGAAGCTGTCAACTACTACCTCCAACTTGTCATTTTCTATCTCAAGTTCAAAGCACCTCAAATGTCATTCAAGGGGCTTTTACCAAGTTTTCCATGTCGTGCAGGTCATGTGATCTTAACACGACTATACGGGGGTGTCTGTTTCAGTCCGGGCCTACACGAGTCATCCCTTTGCATCTTTTTGTCCATCTTTGCGATATTTTTTGAGTGTTTTAATCTGTTTCCCATTCTTGGGCTTTCTTCTCAATTTTGTTTGTTCGTACAGGTCGTTGTACATCTATTTGACCTTATGCAAGCGTCAGTTTCATCTGTTTACAGGACATTTGAATTTTGGCTCATTAATGCCCAAGATTTCATTTTTCCACGAATCTAGGAGTCCGCGTTGAATCCTGGGGGTCTTTCTCCCTTTTCGTTCGAGCTAGGCGAGTCTATACATATATGTGTGTCTGTGTGTCAACTCAACTCTCTTGTCAATGCAAATTAGATATTTGTGGTGGGTTTATGTGCTCTTTCTCAAAGGAGAGTCAATAAACTGAAGAAAAAAATGCAATTTTTTTATTGCTACCCTAGCATCTATAATCCATAAGCAGTGGAATCTTGAGAATAACAGGCACGTCGGCCTAAGGCCAAGCAAAGCATATCTACGGAGCACATCCGCCTAAGCATCAAGGAAGGGGCACACAGGCCCAATGCCGTTACTATGTCAACTGAGGCACACCAACTCGCTCAATGCCCCTCTATTTTGGCACGCAAGCCCGCATCTCAAAAGCAAAAGACAATAAAGGAAGGAGACTCAGTGGTAGTCCTCAGGCGTGATCGTCCTCTTAGGAGCCGTCCTTAGCATGCATCTGCATTTTCAATTTGTGCATGCAATTTAGTACATATCATTGCATATTGTATATCAATTGTTGAAAACAGGAAAAGTCTATCAAGTGCCAAAGCATGCTTATCCAGCATCGAAAGAAGCAAGTAGTTTGGATCTTAGGGGTTCATACCTGGGATCTAGTCAATCCTGGAACTGGGGCCGGAGCTACTACTCTGAGATAGTGCAATTTTAAGGAAGGGTGCCACATGCTGTTCTCCCTATCCATTTCTCCATGGCAAATATCAGGCTCAAAGCCTCACTGTCCTACTCCACTAGCATCTGGAGCATACTTTGGGGATCAGAATATAATTTAAAGTAGCTATGGCTTATGCTACCCAAATTCAAGTTCACCGACGGCACATTCATCATGAAGAATGATCCTCCCATCCTTCAAATCAATTCAAATCAACGACGACCAGCCATGTCGTCCTTCAAATCAATTCAAATCAACGACAATCAACCATGTTGTCCTTCAAATCAATTCAAATCAATGACGATCAGCCATGTCATCCTTCAAATCAATTCAAATCAACGATGGTCTACCCATCCTTCAAATCAAATTAAATCAACTGCGACCAGCCATGCCGTCCTTCAAATCAATTTAATCAACGACGATCAGCCATGTCGTCCTTCAATTCAATTCAAATCAATGACGATCAGCCATGTCGTCCTTCAAATCAATTCAAATCAACGACGACCAGTCATGTCGTCCTTCAAATCAAATCAAATCAACGATGATCAGCCATGTCATCCTTCAAATCAAATCTAATCAACGACGATCAGCCATGTCGTCCTTCAAATCAATTCAAATCAACGATGACCAGCCATGTTATCCTCCAAATCAATTCAATCAACGACGACCAACCATGTTGTCTTTCAAATCAATTCATTCAACGATGGCCAGCCATGTCGTCCTTTTCAATCCTTCAACAACGATCAGCCATGTTGTCCTTTTCAATCCATCAACGACGATTAGCCATATCGTCCATTTCCAATCCATAACAACATTCAGAATTTTGCCCGCCGTCCAACTCAACGGCCGCCTATCCAATCAATCACCACAATGACAGTCTGCCCATCCAAACAGTCTATAACAACCGTCCGCCTATTCTGATCCACATCTATCTACAGTGAGTGCAGCTTCCAACAGTCCTATTGCTCTGTCTCGGATGGTCTTTGATAAGGAGATTGGCTCTGGATCCCAACAGATGGAATTTAACCTACCCGACATGGCGTACCGTGATTATTGGAGTTTTCTTTAGGCCGAAGAAGGTTCGATCCCCAAGGGTAATGATTTGTCCGCAATTGATTATTCCCCAGGAGAGTCTGCCTCGGCATTCAATGATGGTCTGCCCATCCCCGTTTCCCAACAGAAGTTAAACTCTCTTCTAACAAATCAACGATGGTTCAACGAGTCATCCTCAATGATGACCCATCGTCTCAAATCAATGATGGTTCAACGAGTCATCCCTCAACGATGACCCACCGTCTCAAATCAATGATGGTTCAACGAGTCATCCCTCAATGATGACCGGTGTCTCAAATCAATGATGGTTCAACGAGTCATCCTCAACGATGACCTATCGTCTTAAATCAACGATGGTTCAACAAGCCACCATCTCAAATCAACGATGCTTCAATGAGTCATTCTCAACGATGACCCACTGTCTCAAATCAACGATGGTTCAACGAGTCATCCTCAATGATGACCCACCGTCTCAAATCAACGATGGTTCAATGAGTCATCCTTAACGATGACCCACCGTCTCAAATCAACGATGGTTCAACAAGTCATCCTCAATGATGACCCATCGTCCCAACTCAACGATGGTTCAACGAGTCATCCTCAATGATGACCCACCGTCCCAAGTCAACAATGGTCCGTCCACCGGTCTAGTCCAATCCGCAAACGACACGTTCATCCTAAACAGCGGACGGGTGGACCGTCGTTGATTTGAAATTGGATGGAAGGATCGTTGTTGCTCGGGATCAATCTATCCTTGGCACACATAATTGCCAACAAACACGGGTAGGTCGTGTTAGGTAGGTTAAATTCCATCCGTTGGGAATCAGAGCTAATCTCTTTATCAAAGACCATCCGAGACAGAGCAATAAGGCTGCTGGAAGATGTGCTTGAGGCTAGACTAAAATAGAGGTATCTGTTCGGAGCAAGCCGAGGTGGACTTTCTTGGGGAATAATCAGTTGCAGATGGACAAACCTATCGAATGATATTCTGATTGCTGTTGAGGGAGAGAACACAGACGATGAAAATGCTGACTAAATGGTGCAACTGGTGTACGGGGTCTTATGACTGGCGTACGACAGTTATGTCTGGGTCCAGTGGCTGGCCCTTGCATCGCATCTTGGCCCTGACCTCTGTTTATTTCCCCACATTGTTTATGGGGTGTTCTGTCTATTTTGTTTCCTTAGATTCATTTCCGCAGTCGGTAACCAAATGTATGCTGCTATATAAAACTTCGTGGTTTGTCCTAGGTGTGCACTGGTCCATTCCAGAGCCCAGAGGGTTGAGAGATAGGGGTTGTGGGTTTAGACCAGCGCACACCAGTCTTGGGTGGAGTACGCAGGTCATCTCTGTATGCAGTGGCCTGGCCAGTGCAAAGAGGTTTTCTCCTGCGTGCATCACACTGGATCAGTGTGTTCCAATCTGTTTAAAACACTCACAGAAGTTTGTTTTCAATCTATAATAGCTGTTTCAATAAATCATCCATCACATTTTTATCACACAAATGCAACCTGTAACAATTTTAATCCCTTTTAACTGTTCCCCCACCCTAGCTGGCTAAAAAATAACTAATAAGAGAAAAATGCAAATGTTTTACAAATGCCTGAGTAGAGACCGATCTCCGGATTGGGCAAGAGGGGTGCCATAAAACCCTTCTCATCTCGTAACCTAGCTCCCGAACCTCAAATATCGAAGGTGACGACGGTCCAGTCTACAAGCCTTTTTCAAAATCAAACAACGTAGCAAACGTTTCAAGTTCGGTTCCTTGGGAATTTCACCTCTAAAACCCGAGTGGCGACTTTGAATCGAAGCGTTTCGCCGCGCTTTTCCAAAGAGGGCCACACCCAAATTTTTCGTAATAAAAATTTCCGGGGCGTGTGCCCACAGAAACCAGAATTTCAGATACTAAAACATTGATTTTAGCTTATAAAATTCAGCTACTAGACCAGAATTTCAGCTTGTACTATCAGTTCCCGCGATAAAATAGTGATTTCAGCACTCATATACACTATTTCAACCACATAAGTACCATTTACTTTAATTGAGGGAATCATAAAAAAGCCATGGATACAAAAAAAAGTGAAAGAAAATCCACCTTCTACATTTTGCTAGCATTAATTTGCTTCAGCCTTCACATGGTTTGATCCTTGGCCTCTACAATGTCCTACAAAACAAGAACCAATACCAGCAGCAGCAGCAAACAGCACCAGCAGAAAACAGGTATATGAAAGCCAAATGAACAAGGAAAATGAATAAGAAAATTGAATTCTGCTCAGATATTAGTTCCTTTTACCATCATAGCAAAAAATTGAAATGGATGCAACGTTAAGTTGCCATTAAGGCCTTCATAAGTTGCAACACCACTTCATAGTTCATAACTTCAGCATACACAGCTCAAACATTAGTTTTTTTTTTTTTTATCATCATAGCCAAGCAAAGCAGAAAATTGAAATGGATGCAATGTTAAGTTGCCATTATGGCCTTCATAAGTTGTAACACCACTTCATAGTTCATAACAATACCACTAGGCTGTCACGGGGCTGTTTTTCGCCTAGAAAACTGCCCGTGATGGCAC
>BPLS01029761.1:171210-279792 GCA_019656275.1 Rhododendron kiyosumense | reverse complement strand
GGAAAGCAATAAGAGATAGCCAAATATTGCGTACCTTTTACCTCCAGGCTTACCTCGTATTTATAGGCTCACGGATGCTTGCAGCCCAAGCATCCCTGTTGCCCTAGGATTCCTACCTCGTATAGGAAACCTAGTACCTTCTGGATTTTCATTCCCTTATCTGTACAAAAGCTCAACCTTTATGGGACTCTTTCCCATAATTATCCGAACACCCCACTCACGTTGGGTCTCTTGCTTCGATCCTTTATACTCGGAATCTTATCCTTCTATGGAATATTATCATTCCAGAATACCCATGCCACAACATCATTTAGGGCAACTTCCTCCACTGTTCGGCTAACTCAATGCCGAACAGTCCTCCTGGACCAATGACCCCACATGTAACTGGTCCATGTAGTTATATCCGGTCAAATGACTTCACATGTCTTTTGACTTTATCAGCCGAACAGACTGTCTGGACCAATGCCTTCACATGTCACTGGCCCAGATCGCCGCTCATCGCACTGCCCGGCAATAAACTTATCATGTCTGCCACGTGTCCCTAACACATCACGTGTTCGGCGACTAATCTTACCTATTCGGGAATACCTCCCTACAATTGCTCCCCAGCCCCATCCATTTGTCACTGTTCGGGGGCAATGGGTGGGGCTTTTCAGAAACAACAGTTCTGGACCATATTCGTCCAGCCCCGGGCAGTCATCACGCTTAATGCCCTTCGATATTCTTGGCGGCTCTGTCATTATACCGTCTCGGGGTAATAAGTCCACGTGGCGTATCTCGTACGCCTTGCATTTAATTTTGAACTGACGTTTTTCAAACGTCGTCAGCATAATCTCCGCTTTCCGTTACTTTAACTTGTAACGGCGTGGAGAGAGACGTTTCGTCTCCGTTTCGAACCCTTAAACCTCTGAAGGTTTGCATTTGGGCTTCCACTTTCAAATCACTTTCTCGTCTTCTTCATCCTGAGCGACTTGAAACGCCATCGCCGCCATCTGCAACCTCCGACACCGCCGTAGTTCACCTCGTAAGGTTCTTCGTTCCTTATCATTCATCAGTTTTAGGGATTTATTCGTACCCTCTTTATTCGTTTCATAGTCCTCTCCATATTTCAAATGGCAAATGAGGGCAATAGCGGCCCTAAAGCAGGGAAATTTAGGAAACTCTGCGATACTCCGTCAGCCATGGCGGCTTTTAGGATAAAGTACGATGTTCCCGACAATGTGGGGCTTGAACTTGCCCCCCTAGATGCAGACAGGGACGAGGGTACATGGGATAGGATGTGCATCCCTGTAGTAGCAATTGTCGAGGGGGGGTTAGATTTCCCCTCCACCCCCTACTTCGCCAGGTCCTGAACTGGTATCGACTCACACCAATGCAAGTCTCTAATAATTTCTTTAGATTAGTAATGGGGGTTGTGGCTCTAAACAGAATACTGGGGACCCAACTGGGGATCTGGGACATCCAGTGGTGGTATAGCATCGTGCTAAACACCGATTATAATACCTTCTACTTGAAAGTTAGGAAAGCAGAGAAGCGTCTCGTGCTCAATCTACCAGACTCTGCGCGCGACCACGAGATTGACTTTCTCTACGTCACTGGAGCATTCGAACCAGTAGGCGAAGACGGCCAAGTGGTGGGCTTCCACTGCCCCCACATATGGGGCTACCCACGTATGCTCCTTTTTCCATTTTTCTTTGTAGTTTCTGTCTGTCTTTTCGTTATGGTCTCTGACCTTTATTATGCTTTCTGCCGTGCAGCGAGTAACGCGAACAAGCGCCCTAGGGCTGAGCCTAGTTATGTCCGAACAGCAGAGATAAATAGGATCCTAAAATACAAAGGGGAACCAGGCTCTCAAAACTATGGTCGAGGTCGTGACGCCCACGTGCTACTAGGCTACGACCCCGCTTACAAAGGCTTCATAGACAGGAGGCTAGCTAACCCGAGCACCAGCGGCGCCTCCACTTCAACAGCTCCCCAACCTCAAAGCTCAAGGTTGCAGGCCGAGGTCACACTTGCCGGGCAACCAGGCGAAGTGACCATACCTGTAGGCGTTCCCGCTACTCGTGTGGTGCTTAGGAGGTCAAAGAGAAGGCAAGTCGTACCTGACCATCAGTCCGAGCAGCTCATACCCCTTGGCGTCACAAGCCAATCATCCTCCTCAGGCTACTCTCGGTCCTCTCCTGAGTCAGGCACAATGGTTCGTCAGCCACTCGATCTCAGCTCCCTCCTAACTGTCCCAGCGAGGGGACGTGGTGCTGCCACCAGGGTGGCATCCACGGGTGCTCCTCCCCCACAATCTCGTCGCACCAGAGGAAGGTCCACAAGGTCGTCCTCGTCAACACACGAGCGTGACA
Organism: Rhododendron kiyosumense; assembly: GCA_019656275.1. Lineage (NCBI taxonomy): Eukaryota > Viridiplantae > Streptophyta > Magnoliopsida > Ericales > Ericaceae > Rhododendron > Rhododendron kiyosumense. Next base: position 277,438 of record BPLS01029761.1, on the reverse strand, counting down.
GTTCTCTTGGTGCTGAAGACGCGCACCGGGACAAACGCCCAAGGGCTGAGGACCCATCTTCAACTGAGGTGCCAGCTGATGCAGCAATCGGCGAACCACGATCACCCCCTCTCCAGGTACTCCCCCCCACGTGGGCCCCAACTCTTATCAGGGGTGATCGCCCCGTTCACGTCGGGGACAGTGCCAGCTCCTCAGAGACTGCACTGGCTTTGGCACAGGCTTTATCCTTGCCTGTGGATATGCAGAAGGAAGCCGCATCCCCGGCGGACAGACTTGTTTCCACTGGTCTCGTTAGCGGGATTAAGGTAAATTCATTCCCTTTTACAACAATGCTCTTGCTATAGTGGTTAGGACTTTCCTTAACCCTCGTTTGCTGTTTATACAGTTTATTCAAAAAATGTTGACATTGGGTCAGAAGTTCAATGACTCCGAGACCGAGAGAGTCAAGCTGCTGACGGACAACACAAGGTTGCTCCGAACAATCTCGAGGCTCGAGAGGGAGAGAGACAACGCCAAGTCTGATTACGCCGAGGCTAAGAGCAACCTCGACACTGCCGAGGACAATCTCAAGCAGGCTTTGGCTGAAATTGATAACACCAAGAAGGCCGCTTTTGATGCTGGATTCGAGGCTGGATATGAAAAGGGCTTTGATGCCACAACTGCTAGCTACGTGGAGCAGATGCCAGCCATCTAGGATCAAATTTGGGCTTCCAGCTGGGAGGCCTGTTTGGCCAAGGTCGGCGTTGCAGAAGATTCACCCTTGTGGGTCGAGAATGATCTTCCCAGCAGCCGTGCTGCAGCGACTGAGGAGCAAGAGGATGGCCTTGCTGAGGATGTAGACCAGCAAATTGATGATTTTGCTGAAGCTAATGAAGCAACCCAGGTGGAGCCGCAGGGGCCAGGGACCGAGCAGTCATCAGCCCAGGAGGCTGTCAATGAACCTGCTATTGAGGAAGGAGGCAATGCCACCGAAGATGTCACGGTGGATGTGCTTCCTGAGATCCAAAACCTGGATTAAGGTATCCGATGGGTGAGATCAATTCCCCCGAACAATCAATGCAGGTCCGGCGAGACCGTAGTTTATTCCAGCCCTGCGAGGCACCTGACTTTGACATCTCTTTTTTTTTTTTTTTTTTTTGTCTGTGATGAAATAGTATTTGGCCCTTCGTGGCGTGACTGTGGATTCCATCTTGTTTGCTCGGCCCTTCGTGGCTTTCGTGTAGGTATCTCGTACTTTTGTTTCAAAACAGCTCGTGCTTTCAATCTTTTCTTAAGTATGTTCGAACTTAAATGTATTTGTCTTCTGTTAAGACGTATTCCGTCATGACAGAATCAAGTCTTTCGTACTTGATTTCTTGCATATTCACGTATGCAAGCCTCAAATGTTTGTATCCGAACCCGAACAGCCGCGTGTGTTCTATATACATCCCAAGTTTTTTCATACTTGGGGTAAGTTTCTCATACTTAGATTTCACTAAGTATTTGTCATGTCTCGTTACGTCTCACAGAATCAAGTATTTCGTACTTGAGGTATCTCATACCAGGTTTTGATCAAAATCCTTTTGAATTTAAATCGAAAACAGTTAACAGTAAGTTTCTCGGACTTATAGTATCTCATACTCTTTAGCACAATCATTTACTCGAATGATTGTACCCGAACAGCTGCATGTGTTTTGTATGCATCCCAAGTGTTTTCATACTTGGGGTACATTTATTTAAAAGTTTCTCATACTTTAGCGTTTATTCGTGCGCGATTCTTAAGCTATAGGTATATTCATATATGGCGTTCGTGCCAATCCCATGCTCCCCAATATGAATAATGAAAAGAAAAATCAGTATTCATATTAAAAAACCAAATATTTCAAAAAGCTGAATATATTGTGAAGAAAAGAGTGTCTTTATTCATAGACTGAACTTAAGGGGGCGTTATTCGTACCCCTTACAACTAAAAATAAGAAACAGAAGGGGATTTAATTCGTAATTCCCACACAATCACGTGGTGAAACAAAACTAAATTCTTTTAAACAAAGAATTTTCTCAGATTATGAACATTCCATGGCATCGGAATTTGGACGCCGTCCAGATCAGCCAACCTGTAGGCCCCAATGCCCACAATCTCTATTACCCGATACGGACCTTCCCAATTGGCTCCCAGCTTGCCTTCATTGGCTACCTTGGTGTTGCCGAGCACCTTTCGTAGTACAAGATCCCCAACACCAAATTCTCGTGGGTGAACGTGCTTATTGTAGCTCTTCATCAGCTGTTCCTGGTACGAGGCCAAATGGACTAGGGCCCTTTCTCTCCTCTCCTCGGCGAGGTCGAGCTCAATTTCAAGGGCTCTGTCATTGCCCCCACTTTCAACCAACGCAGTCCTGTTTGTTGGAAGTCCTACTTCTAGAGGTATAACTGCCTCTGTACCATACGCCAATGAATAGGGGGTCTCTCCCGTAGACCTCCTTGGTAGGGCTGTCCACGGTCCGGATTGGATCGGATTCGTATGAATCCAATCCTAATCCGTATCTCACGGTTTTTAGAAAATATAATCCAATCCTAATCCAAAAGTCTCACGGTTCGGTTCGGATTTTGAACCGTAAGTCACGGTTCGGTCCCGGTTTTATCCACAGATTTTTCTCCAAAAAATAAAATGATGCTACTACTATGATTATATTCCAAATAAAAATGCAAACACTAATTTCCATAAACATTGTCCAAATTGTAAAGGTAGTAAAGACATTAAGGCAATAAACATGGTAAAGGCTGCAAGGCAGCAACCAAATAAAACTAAGTATTGTCCAAAATACACAAATTTTGATCAAGCATGATCTACTTATTACATCCCATAAAAACGAAACAAAAAATAGTAATTAGTTTCTCAAAACAAACAAGCGAATTAGTAAAATTATAATTATTTATATATATTACACACAAATATCTATATTTTTATTTTTTTAAATATCTCACGGTTCGGTTCGGTTAATCCACGGTTTTGAAATGAAAATCCAATCCTAATCCGTATCTCACGGTTTTTTAATTTTCAAATCCGTGTCCGGACCATTAATCCACGGACAAAATCCAAAAAGCACGGATCGGATCGGTCTGGACCGGTTTCACGGTTCTCGGTTTTTTTTGGACAGCCCTACTCCTTGGTGTTGTCCTATGAGCCCATAAAACAAGGGGCAATTCATCAGGCCATTTCCCCTTGGCCTTATCCAACCTCTTCTTGATCCCATCAAGAATGGTTTTGTTAGACGCTTCTGCCTGTCCATTACTTTGAGGGTAGGCTGGAGTTGAATAGTAATTTCGAATTCCATATTGGGCACAAAACGCCTTGAATGTCTTTTGAAATTGGGACCCATTATCTGTGATCAAAGAATAAGGAACCCCAAATCGAGTAATAATACTCTTCCACACGAACTTCTCAACCATGGGTTCGGTGATTTTGGCCAGTGGTTCAGCCTCAATCCATTTGGTGAAGTAATCTGTTGCAACCAAAAGGAATTTTCGGTTCCCAGTTGCTTTGTGCAATGGACCCACGATGTCCATTCCCCATTGAGCAAACGGCCAAGGACTTGTCAAAGGCACCAAATCCTCCGCAGGTGTTCGAATCATTGGTGAGAATTTCTGACATTTCTCACAAATTTTAACATACATCTTTGCATCCTCCTGCATATGTGGCCACCAGTAGCCTTGGGTAATTGCTCGGTGGGCAATGGATCTTCCCCCAGCATGACTTCCACATGTTCCTTCATGTATTTCATGAAGAAATCTCTGAACCATCTCGGGGTGCACGCATAACAAATATGGGCCTGTAAAGGACTTTCTGTAAAGCTTCCCTTCTGGGGACAGCCAAAACCTTGCTGACTTGGTTTTGACCTTATGTGCCTCCTTCTTGTCAGCGGGGAGTATTTCATCTCGTAAAAACTCCACAATTGGGTCCATCCAACTTGGACCTTGGTTCACTTCCAAAACTAACTCCACACTTCTACCAATGCTCGGCTCATTCAGATACTCAACTGCAACCCTTCGCTTGAGTTTAGTTGGGACTGCTGCAGCCAGCCATGCCAATGAATCGGCATGTGCATTTTGTCCGGAGCTTATCTGTTCAACGTGGACCCTCTCGAAGGTGTCAAGCAAATCTTTGGCAGCTTCCACGTATGCCGCCATTTTTTCGTTCCGGGCCTGATACTCGCCGGACATCTGATTTACCACTTGCTGCGAGTCACAATGTACCCTAACTCTTTTTGCCTTCAGAGTCTTCGCACTTCTTAACCCAGCTAGGAGTGCCTCGTACTCCGCCACGTTATTCGACGCGCTAAATCCCAGCCGAACAGACAGTTCTATCATAATTCCTCCAGGAGGAAAAAGAACAACACCAATTCCTGAACCAGTATTACAAGATGATCCATCGACGAATAAATTCCATTCCGTGCCATCCTGTTCGGCTGAGAGCTTGTCCCTCGTGGACAACGTTCTACTCTCCTGTCCTTTTTTCGTAGGAGGCAGGGGAGCTATTGTGGGAGAAAACTCTGCCACAAAATCAGCCAGCACTTGGCCTTTGATTGCTGTTCGTGGTTGATAATCAATATCATACTGACTCAACTCGACGGACCACGTCGAGATTCTTCCAGAAAAATCTGCCTTTCGTAGCAGTGATTTCAGTGGAAACTCAGTGTATACCACAACCCTATGGCTCTGGAAATAGTGTGGCAGCTTTCTCGTTGCTGTCCTAAGTGCCAGGACAAGTTTTTCTAGGGGCAGATATCTCGTTTCTGCATCTAGCAATGTCTTGCTAACATAGTAAATTGGGATTTGTTCAACTCCCAAATCCCTTAACAGGACTGCACTCACAGCATGCTCAGAAACAGCTAGGTACAAAATCAAGGACTCACCTGGCTGTGGGGTCGACAGAAGTGGTGGCTCGGCCAAATACTTCTTCAGGTCCTGGAAAGCTTGCTCACAGTCTGCTCCCCATTCAAATCCTTCCCTTTTCTTTAACAACTGAAAGAAGGGCCTACACTTGTCGCTTGACCTGCTGATAAATCTGTTGAGTGCTGCAGCCATGCCAGTTAGTCTTTGGACCTCCTTCGTGGTCTTGGGACTTTGCAACCTCTGTAAGGCCACAATTTGATCTGGGTTGGCCTCAATTCCCCTCATAGTCACCAAGTGCCCTAGGAATTTCCCAGAACCAACCCCAAACGCACATTTCGAGGCGTTGAGTTTCAATTTGTATTTCCTCAAAATTTCAAAGACTTCTCTCAAGTCTGAAATATGCCCTCGCTTGTCTCGGCTTTTTACCACCATGTCGTCTATGTAAACCTCCATAGTTTTCCCGAGCAGCTCCCTGAACATGATAGTTGCAAGCCTTTGGTATGTCGCCCCTGCGTTTCTCAGTCCAAACGGCATGACACTGTAGCAATACAAACCCCGTGGGGTGATGAAAGACGTCTTCTCCTGATCGGGCCCATACATGGCAATTTGATGGTATCCTCGATACGCATCAAGAAAACTCATTCGCTAGTAGCCAGCTGTTGCGTCAACCAACTGGTCTATCCTTGGGAGGGGAAAACTATCTTTGGGGCAGGCCTTGTTCAAGTCTGTGAAGTCCACACAGACACGCCACTTTCCATTCTTCTTCTTCACGACCACGGTGTTGGATAGCCACTCAGGGTAGTGAACTTCGCGTATTGCTTTTGCCTCAAGCAATCGATTAACCTCTTCAATAACAGCATCCACATGCTGCACGACAGCCCTACGTTTCTTCTGAATAACTGGTTTATGCTGAGGGTCAACATTTAGATGGTGACAGATTATGTCAGCATCCACACCAGGCATCTCTTCTGGTACCCATGCAAACACATCAATATACTCCTTCAGAAACTGTATTGATTCGGTCTTTTCCTCCACTGGTAGTGACTCCCCAATTAAAAAGTATCTTTCAGGATCAGCCTCGTTGATCTGAATCTTTTCCAAACCCTCGATCACCTTATCAGCCGGGCATCTTCCGACGTCCTCGATAGTCGGTTGATCTGGCACTTCCAATGTATGAACATGATGGGCCTTTGGGGCCTTCTTAATGATGGAGATCAAACACTGTTGGGCCGCTTTCTGGTTACCCCTGATTGATTCGATCCCATTGGATCCTGGGAATTTCACCATCTGGTGGTAAGTCGAAGAGACTGCCCTCATCTTGTGTAACCAGGTTCTTCCTATAATCGCGTTATAGGAAGAGGGGACGTCTACAACCAGGAAATCCATCCTTAAGACAACCGAACCTGCCCGAACAGGCAGGGTCACCTTTCCAAGGGGCCACACTGCCCCTACACCAAACCCAACCAATGGTGTCGTGGACTGTTCCAAATCTGTCTGGGCCAGTCCCAATTTCTTGAACGCGTCGTAGTACATTACCTCTGTACAACTTCCTGAATCCACTAGGATCCTTTCAATGTCATACTCTCCAACTCGTAGGGTTATGACCAGAGCATCGTTATGAGGTATCTGGACCTCTCCCAAATCATCATCTGTGAAAGCTATGCTCTCACTGCATTCATCACTCTCTCGCCCTCTTTTATTGCCCAATCGTATCACGTGCTGATCGTGCTTAAATTGCCTTTGCAACAGTCTAACCTCATTTCTCGTATAAGGTGCAGCCAACCCATGTATCATATGGATTACTCCCTTAGGATTCTGCTCGTAATCCAGTTCCATGGCCTTCTCCTTTTCCTTGGGATCCTCCTGGATAAATTCCTTGAGATAGCCCCGAGAGACCAAATCATCGAGGTGTTTCTTATACATCTCGCAATCTTCAGTCATGTGGCCCCAAGCCTTGTGGTAGCTGCAGTGCTGATTCGTAGCACGTCTAGCGTCTTTATCTCCGCCAAGGCTCGGAGGCCACTTGAAGTACGGCTGATTCTTTATTCGATAAAGAATCCTGTAAATTGGCTCCTTCCAAACAGTGGTAATAGAAAAGAAGGACTTTGGGTCAGGGGCTTGCTTTTCCTTGTACGGATCCTTCTTAGCCTGCCCACACTCTTTGCGCTCCTTGTATGTTTTGGGCTCAAGTTTGTCCACCTTCTTTGCTGGCGTCTTGGGCTCTTCGGCAGCAACCCTGCCGTCTTCGCGAAGTATGTCATCTTCCATCCTGGCGTGCTGCTCTATTCGCTCCATCAGTTTCGCCAACATAGACACCGGATGTTTATTCAATGAGCGGCGCAGTTCTCCCCGAACAGGCAAACCAGTTTTGAAGGTTGCTATGGCATACTCTTCACTGCAACTTTCAATCTCGTTGAAAGTTTCCCAGTACTTCTTTGCATAATCTCTGATCGGCTCGCTTTCCGCCTGTTTCATAGTGGATAGACTCTCAAAAGTCTTTGGGGCCTTTCTGCTCGTCAAGAACCGAGCAGTGAATTCTTCGGCCAACTGCCTCCATCCTCTTATGGATCGTGGTGCTAGTTTATGAAACCAGCTCAGGGCCACCTGGCCAAGACTCGACGGGAACATTTTGCACAAAATGGCATCATCACCATCGTGCATGAACATGGCCTGTTGGTAATGCTGTATGTGAGACACAGGGTCCGTGTTTGTCTCGTAAAGCACGAACGCCCCGTGCTTCACTCTGCTCGGCAACCTGGCCTCCTGCAGCCTCCTTGCAAACGGGGAGGCTGCGATGTTAATCAGGGCTTTACGCGCTGCTTCTCGTGCGGACACTGTCCCTTCTTCTTTTTCAATCATCTTGTGAGCCGTGGCTTTGGCCCAATCAGCATCAGGTCTCTCGTACCTGTCACGGTGATGCTTCCTCGTCTTTTCTTCAGATGAGGAACTTCGTTCTCTGCTCCTTCTTCTTCGTGAAGAAGCCCTTCGCCTTTCTGGCATACGGTCTCTACTTCTGCTTTTCCTTCTCCGTGGGGAAGCTTCACACCGTCTCGTGGTGGGACTGTTGCTCCTGCCTCTTCTTTTTCGTGAACGGGGCTGTTTATGGACTAGTAAAGCCCTCTTTTCCTCTCTAGAACTCCTTCGCGAAAGTCCGGAGTCTTCCGGGTGATCTCGTACCCGCTGTAGCTCTCGTACTCTCGTACTCTCGTCTCTTAATCAAACGAGCGTACTCCTCAATTTCTTTCCTTTTTATGTCGAGGATATCCTCGCTGTTATGGACACTTTTTGAACGGTCCACCGATGCCTCTCTTCGGTGGGATTTGCTCCTTCTCGTGGAGCCAGTAGCTGCTTTGTCCTCTCTTCCAGCGGGCTTTCTCGGAGCTCCTGGTGGAGATTTATCCCCTCCACCAGTTAACTGGTTCTTTGGATCGAACGGCGTGGTTGGATCTTCTTCCATCATGGTTATGTTTTCACGAACTTGTTCGTTTCCCACAGACGACGCCAATTGTAGGGGGATGAAAACAGTTAGCGTTCTGAACAACACTAAACTGGAGCGACTTCACGTGCCTCTACACCGGAACCCTAGTTCTTCGTCGGAACCCTAATCTGCAAGACAGACAAGGGGTGAGCGCACCTTTGCCTCTCGTGGCAAAGACCCTCCGATGGCAAAGTTAGTATCACGTACTGGTTATCAAACCCTAATTATCAGTGGGAAAGCAATAAGAGATAGCCAAATATTGCGTACCTTTTACCTCCAGGCTTACCTCGTATTTATAGGCTCACGGATGCTTGCAGCCCAAGCATCCCTGTTGCCCTAGGATTCCTACCTCGTATAGGAAACCTAGTACCTTCTGGATTCTCATTCCCTTATCTGTACAAAAGCTCAACCTTTATGGGACTCTTTCCCATAATTATCCGAACACCCCACTCACGTTGGGTCTCTTGCTTCGATCCTTTATACTCGGAATCTTATCCTTCTATGGAATATTATCATTCCAGAATACCCATGCCACAACATCATTTAGGGCAACTTCCTCCACTGTTCGGCTAACTCAATGCCGAACAGTCCTCCTGGACCAATGACCCCACATGTAACTGGTCCATGTAGTTATATCCGGTCAAATGACTTCACATGTCTTTTGACTTTATCAGCCGAACAGACTGTCTGGACCAATGCCTTCACATGTCACTGGCCCAGATCGCCGCTCATCGCACTGCCCGGCAATAAACTTATCATGTCTGCCACGTGTCCCTAACACATCACGTGTTCGGCGACTAATCTTACCTGTTCGGGAATACCTCCCTACAAGCCTCGTTAGATCATTTTGGCAATCCGACACGGTTTATCGGAGCCTGAGGACCCCGAATGACCAACAACCTTCGACGATGATGAGTCATTCTACCGATTGACTGTTGCTCTGCGGTTACGCGGGCAGTGGGAGGTATATCTTGGCTCTAGTCCGAGGAACCCCCTTCAAGCCAAAACCAGCCTTTGCATATACAAAGCATTAGAACTCTCCAAACAAGGACAGGTACCTACAGGGTAAGATTATTTGCATCTAACCCCATATACTTTCTACATGTTACTGCTTTCCCTATCGCATGTACTGTACATACATACCATTTTGCGTAGGAGCATGTTTAGGGCGACTTCTAGGTTGTCTCTCTTTTGCGTCTGTCTTATGCCTATTAGGATGCTACTATGACCTGATGAAGAGTCATGCATCTCGATGGTGCATGTTGCTAATTTTCAAAATCCTAAGATCAATGAGACTTTGGGAAATCAAACCTTTTTAAGCCCTTGGCTCATGTTTGATTGAAGTTTCAATCGAAAATAAGGAACCACAAAGTATGGATGTCGTGTCACTGGCACTACCCAGGTTGAAGTGCGAAGTCACTATACACCGCGGCATTCAAAGTTAAGGTGCCATGTCATCAATACCGAGTTATTCTGAATTCCAAGTTGAAACCTCAAAAATGGAATAGTCAAAGGCGTTGACTGTTTTGACATCTCTTAGTGTTAGTCGATCTATTCAAAGGATACACCCTCGAAAAGATTTCCGAGGATTTTGATAGCATCCAAACATCATGAGACGGACTTGTCTGTAGTTGTAGAGTCTAGGAGGATACCGACGACGATGACGTGTATATTGCATTTCTTTTTGCAATTAACTGCGGCTGCAGGAACGTCACTGACCTTTCAATTACTTTACTGTCTAGTTTGGAACTATTGCACCGAACAAGAGAGTACCGAAAGGAAGAGCCAAACCTACTTGGGAACGTCTTCAGCATCTAGTTCAAAGGCTTGTTAGGCTAGATTCCCTATCAGTCGCAACAGTGGCTTCTCCAGGTTCACTGTTGGCCGCCCTACAGTCGGGTTCGCCATTGATATTGCAAAAAGCCATACCGCCGGCTTCCCCATCTTCAGCTTCTTCATCAAGCTTCATTGGAAAACCTGTCATGGCAGATCAACCGCAACCGCTCACTATTGAAGCCATGCTCATGAACCTCCAAAACAGTATCACTACTATGCAACAAAGAGCCACTCAGACAGATGCTAACATCACCCATCTAAATGACCTTATTAACACTCGTCTTCCTCTACTGCTGAAAGAGGAAGACGAGGACGATGAGGATGTTCATGCAAAACCCATCTTTGTTGAGGATCCAATCCGTGAAGGCCGACTCATTGTTCAGCCCATTCTTAGAGAGGCTCATGTGCTTGCTCCAAAGCCAAACATTGTTGTTGTTAGGCCTATTCAAAACCTTGACATAACTACTCTTATGGCCAAGATGGATAAGCTGGAAGAAACTGTTTCAAAATCTGAGAAGATCAGTGCAGGGGGAATTGACTTGGATCGCCTTTATTTGTACCTTAAATGCTAGGCTTTCTGACAAATTCAAGATGCCTGACTTGGGTAAATTCGACGGGAGTGGTTATCCCAAGACGCATCTCTTTGGCTACCATGGCCATGAAGCTGCTGGGTGTGGAAAGTGAGGCCATGTCTCAGCTGTTCCTACAAACTCTCTTGGCCTGCCTTCCATTGGTTTCTGTCGCTCGACATCTCCAAAAGAAGAACTTGGGAAGACATAGGGGCTGCCTTTGTCTCGCAGTACAATTATGACTCTCAGCTCAAGATGACTACTCGTGAGTTGGAGTCCACCAAAATGGAAGCAAAGGAGTCCTTTGCGGATTTTGTTAAGAGGTGGAAAGCCAAAGCCACTCTAATGACTGAGCGCCCGAGCGAAATGGATCAACTCTGTATCATCTCCCGCAATCTTCAGCCTGACTTCGCCAAGCACCTTGTGTTGGTTCAAGCATCTGCAAACTTTGAGACTTTCTTTGAGTCAGGCCTAGCCATTGAGGATGCACTGTAGAGTGGAATTCTGCCTAGGGGAGAGTCCTCGTAGAAAGCGAAGCGGCGGCCCTATTATGGAAATAGTAGCATGTTGTTTGGAAACAACAACTACTCCAATACAGCAAAAAGTGGGAGTGATGCTCCAGCTTTCGACTCCAATCGCGCTGCCAATGTCAACCAGGTTCAAAATGCCCAAAGCTACCGGGCCGAACCCAACCTCGAAGTTTCTCTGTCTTCGAGGCACCTCTATCTGCAGTGATGGAAAAACTCGTCAAGTCTGGGCATCTCAAACCCTTGACCCACTTCCCCGCCAAAAGTCCTACTTTTTGGTTACAAACCTCACCACTTCTGTGCCTTCCACCAAATGCCTGGCCATCCCACTCACGCATGCTATCGTCTTCGACATGAGATTCAAGATCTCATTGACAATGGCACGGTTCAAGTTCCACCAAAGCCGAACATCATTTTCAACTCCTTACCTTAACACAACTCTAACCCTCTAGTTGATCAGATATCTATCACCTCCACTCAAATCAACTTGAGCTCCACCATATTCAACCCTAGCCACTACATCGTCCCAGAAAGCCAACCCAAACCAATCGTATCCATCCCGTTCGAACCGGAGGTTAACATAATGGCTGTAGGTTGGGCAATTGAGGTCTTCACTGCCGACACCTGAATTGGCAGTAATGAGGAGCTTACAAAGGAGCGGACTAACGGGCTGAGGTCCATTGTTCATGGGAGCGCCGAGTAGGTTTAGTCAAAGAAGCTTAGGAAGCCGACGTGCTGTTGGTTGGGCCTGACACCTACCGGATCCCACCTCTTTTTGTGGAAGCCAAGGGTAGCTATAAAAGTTGCATTTTCAAACCGCGTCTAGTTTGCATTGGCATTTTGTCTGAGTCTGAAACAGTATTTGTCAAGTTGTCTAAGTCTAGCTCTGAGTCGGAGGTTGTGCCTCTTGGCCTTCCATGTCGTAGTTTCTATTTTCTATTCGAATCTTTTGTTGTGCTTGGCAACCCAAAGGGGCTTTCTTTATGATATGCATTATCTTGCTTCTAAGTACTTTGCTAGCTTTTGAATAAACTGTGTCAACCCTGACGACAAAGGGATAGATTTTGATGGGATTATCCCCAAGGAAATGTGTTCCCTCGTTGAAAGGGAAGACGAAAGGCATGCTCAGCCTATTAATTGAAATTGTAGTTTTAAATAAACTTGAAAGATGAGGTGGACCTCCAAATGGTTCAAACTGGTTCAACACTGTCCCCAGAGGAGCATTACGCCCAGTCAGGCTGGCTCGAAGAGTTCATCAATGTTTTGGCCTGGTCTCTCAAATGACATGCCTAACGTAGACCCTGAGATAAAGGAACATCAAATCCTGTTGCTATCAGGTGCCAAACCATGTAAAGCAAAGCTCAGAAGGTCCAGCGCCTCATACCATGTTCAAGTTTGCAAGAACAGCGTTCCGCTAAACGTATGTTGGAAAGTTCAAAATTGGCCTGGGGCGAACCATGTTAACTGAAGTACTCTAGACCCTGCGTCATCAAAGCCATTCTATTTGGGGCCACGGCCGGAGATCATCGACCTCGACGGCAACAAATTCAAATACCTTGGTCAACATGGATCAATTCAAAAGCCTTTTCCCTGAGAGAAGCTCATTGGGCTGAACACCCTAAGGGTGGGCAGTTCCAAGCAAAAGTTAGAGCAGCCTGCTAAACCAAGAACCTATGAAGGAGGTCTAGGCAAAAGTAAAGGCAATATTTGAAAGTTCGCTAGACCGAAAACCTAAATGGGCAGTTCTAGGCAAAAGTTAGAGCGTAAAAGGTGAGGTAAAACACTCAAGTGAACCTTAGCCTGAAATACATTTTGACCTGATTCCTTAGCTTGGGATACGTAGGCAGTTTCTCATTGAGACTCGGTCACAATCTATCAATTTGATCCAAGGCTTTGGTACATCGCTGTTGTCGAGAAGAAGACAAGCTACATCTGTGCAGAAGGGGGAAAACCCTTCATCTTTCAATTTTGTTTCCAACTACTATTTCAATTTAAAAGCTGAGCATAAAGCCTTAAAAGATTTTAAGCATAAAAACCAGAATGAAATGCCGGCGAGGCCTAACCGCTCACAGTTTATTCTAAGTTTAGCGAAGTCTGGTGTGAGCAGTTGCAGTAGCTTTCCAGTCATGTGCGCTAGTTTGAGGTTCACGCGCACTTGTTCATAGTTATGTGTGTTGGTCTCAATCCTGTGCGCACTTTTTCAATTCGCGCAGCAATCGATAGCAGTCAGCTACTGCTTGTGAATGTCATTCAAGGGGCTTTTTGCCAAGTTTTGTCATACCGTGCAGACCTAATGTGACTGCACGGGGGTGTCAGTTTCAGTTCGGGCCTATATGTGTCTTTATCTGCATCTTATGTCCGTTTTTGTGGTATTTTTCTAGATTTCAAACCATTGTCATGTCGAGATGCTTTTCTCAGTTCTATTTGTTCATCCAGGTCACCGTACATATGTTTGACCTTACAAGTGTCATTTTCACCTGTCTAAAGGGATATTGTGAGTTTTGGCACGTTAATGCCCAAAATTTCATTATTCTCCATGTATTTAAGGATCCGCATCGTATTCTTGGGTTCTTTCTCCCTTTTCATTTGAGCTAGGCAAGCCTATACATGTATGTGTGTCTATGTGTCGACTCAGTTTGCTTGTCAATGCAAAATAGATATTAGTGGTTAGTTTTGTCTAAATTGTGGAAATGCAATTTTTACATTGCTACTCTTGCATCTATAATTCACAAGCTGTGGACTCTCTTGAGACAGCAGGGGCACGTCAACCCAGCGCCAAGTAAAGCATATCTGTCACACCCTCGATTTTCAACATAATTATAAAGGAATTTTCATAAATAAAATCTCACTTAATACGCACAATTCCCCAAAAGAAAGTTGGCATTTCCATTTCCATCAATTACGCTCTAACGCCCAAATTTTCACAAAGATACATCTTTGGCTCAATGGCCCCAAATCTTTCAAAGTATTGGATATCAAAGAAATTAAAAGCTTACAATATCCTTTAACCAAAAGATTTACAATTAGAGTTACAAATACATCTTTAAAAAAAATAAATTACAAAGATGCCTTAATAACTCTCCAATGTTAGCTTTCAAAATCGTGTCCACAATCCATGCATTCCCGTCATGAAATTACTGTCCAGAGTTAGCACCTGAAAAGAAAGTAAGGTTTGAGCTACACTAGCCCAGTAGAAAGCTCTAATCCAACAATGTATGCATATGAAATGTAGGAACGATAACAAGAGGAACACAGCAACTGAGACCAATGGAATGGAGTAAAAACAGTAATTCAACTTCAATCTTTCATTTCCAAAATCAATCATATTTTTCAACATATAGACTTTGGAAGCATCATGAATCAAAATGTATCTCGCACATGTGTCATGAGCCGAAGCTCTTGCCGGGCCATTTATAGGACCCCGATGTCCTTTGCCAGGCTCTTTACCCTTTCGGGATGTCCTGATAGGAGCATATAGCTCATGCCAGGCCATTTATAGGACCCCGATGTCCTTTGCCAGGCTCTTTACCCTTTCGGGATGTCCTGAAATATTTTTGTTGTGTCCGTAAAGTTTCAAAATCCTTTTCCAATCAAACCGTACCGTTCAAATCCATTTTTGGTCCATAAACAATTTTGTACAATCATGTTCAAGTGAGCATTAGATATGAGTACTCAAGTTATGGGATCATTCGGGAAATTCTTGGAGTGATCCAGAAGTGAACGGGACCCAAAACAATAAAGGAGGGATCAAGTCAACAAAAATTGTCCAGACCAAGAACGTTATCGATAACCTTCACGAGTGTTATCGATAACAATAGGTTGAGGTCAATTAAAACGCAACGTTATCGATACCATGAAGGGAGGTATCGATAACAAATGGGTTAACATCGTTCCAGAGGTGAGGGTATCGATAACAGATGGTAAATGTTAGGGATAACGGTGCAACGTTAGGGATAACGCTGACAGTGTTAGGGATAACAATGGCACGTTAGGGATAACAATGCGACGTTAGGGATAACGATGACAAACGTTAGGGATAACAATGCGACGTTAGGGATAACAATGACAAACGTTAGGGATAACGATGCAGCGTTAGGGATAACAATGACACGCGTTAGGGATAACAATGCGTTTCTGGGTCAGGAACATAACGTTATCGATAACGATGGAAATGTTATCGATAACAATAAATTTCTGGGTTTGGGAACGTAACGTTATCGATAACAATGGAAATGTTATCGATAACAAATGGGTTTCGAGCAGATTTTTGACAGAATCGCGCGGGTTTTCAACAACAACAACAATCACAACAATCAATGGCACGAATCAAGGGAATAAAAACAAGTCATAAACATATATTGCAAGTTAGAACTCCCTACCTCAAAGATTGAAGAACGAAATCGAAAGATTTCCAAGCCCTAGCTCCAAATTCGAAAATGGAAGGATTTCGCCCCTACCGAGCCCAAGCCAACGCAATACGGACCGCAATGCACAAGGGAATGAGGGTTTGGAGGTTGGGTTTTGTGTTATTTGGGTGAAATTTGGTAGGAGTGAGAGAGAAAGAGTGAGAGCCGAGAGAGGGATGAGAGAACGGGAGAGTGAGAGAGAGAGAATGGGGAAATTGTTTCCCTGCCTCTCACACACACAAGTCATATACACACTACACACTTCACATTTTCACCCCTCAAAAACCAACACTTTCACATTAACCCCAATCTCAATATTCCAAACCAATTTCCTCCTTTTTATTTCTCGTAAAACATTTAAATCATTTATATGAATTTACGGGTCTTTACAATATCTCTGGGGCACATCTGCCCAAGCATCAAAGAAGGGGCACGCAAGCCCAATGCCACACCGCTATATGTCAACTGGGCATGCCGGCCCACTCAACGTCTCTCTATCTGGATGCCCATCTCAGAAGCAAAAGACAGTAAAGTACTGGGGCTCAGTGGTAGTCCTTAGGCATTGTTGTCCTCCTCAGAATCGCCCTTAGCTAGGGTTTGCATTTTCAACTTGTGCATTTTGTTTGTATACATCTTTGCATATTGTGTATATCAACTATTGAAAACAGGAAGGTGGCTAGAATGGTCGCCATCAAGACTTTGTTCCCCAAAGGATGCGATGAAATCTTTTGTGGTTTTGTTATTGTTGGTCAGTGGATGCGAAGAAATCTCCCTGAATCCACGATTTGTTTACTGACGGATGCGATTGAAAAATCTCTTGCGGTATTGTTCTCATAGTAAGATGCGATAAAATCTTCTGCAGAACAAATCAACGACAGCCGGTCCTGTCCATTTTCCGATGGCTCGATCATTTTGTATAGTGATCTACCCTTCGATGGCTCGATCACTTTGTATAGTGATCCGCCCATCCAATTCAGCGATGGTCAACCATATCATCAATGACAATCAACCACATCGCCTGTCTCTGTCCATTCAGTGATGACAACCAGCCATGTCGCCTGTCTCTACCCATTCAGCGACGATAATCAACCACATCGCCTGCCCCGATCAGCAACGATTAGGATATCGTACGATGGTCCGCCCATTCGCAACAAGTTGTTCCCCAGGAGAGTCCACCTCAGCCTGCTCTAAACAATTACCTCTACTTCAGCCTAGCTTCACGCGCATCTTCCAACAGCCTTATTGCTCTGTCTCGGATGGTCTTTGATAAGGAGATTGGCTCTGATTCCCAACAGATGGAATTCAACCTGCCTAACACGACCTACCCGTGTTTGTTGGAATGCTTCGTGCTGAGGATAGTTTGATCCCCAGCAACGACGGCCTGTCCCATCCACATCTGCAACGACAGTCTGTTCTGTCCAAATTTGATCAACAAGCGACGATTCGCTCGTCCACTTCTACTTCCCTCCCCGGCAATGGATAGTCAGTCCATTCCACCGATCAAGTTCTTTAAGTTTACTTGTCTACTTGCTAGTATGCTTTGTTCTGAATTGCCTTGAGGGGTGTCTAGAATTCTTTGACATTACTTGTACCAAGTTGATGGTGCTTCAAGTGCCGTCAAAGAGGGGCTAGTGTAGACACCCCAATCTGGGCTTCCAGATTAGTTTACTTACGGTTTTTGTTTCCCCGATGATGAAATGGATCAAGAACACCCTGGGAATGATAGCGTATTTGATCTTTGAGTGTTTGAAAAACCCTTGAACCTAACCTAGCCTAAGCCACTTCAAAAACCAAAAACCCTACTGACATGCACTAGGGTGCAACCATCCCGCGCCGGGGCGTACCATCGCGCGCCAGACTCACTCCATCGCGCGATGGTCAACCTGCTAGGTGGTGGTCAACAGCCAAAGTTTGACCGTTGACCCTCGCGCGCCAGGGCGCACCATCGCGCGACAGACTGACTCCGTCTCGCGATGGACCAATCTCCCACCTACTTTTCTTAAGATGGATAGTTGGCCACCAATGCAACTTTAGCCAGGCCTCGTGGACTGGCTGAACTCCTCTATTTCCAACCAGATTCACCTCACTCTCCCTATAAATACCCCCCATTTGTTCTCTTTCAAAAGGTTAACAAAAATTGGCATTCAAAGGTTTACACCCTAAGCACCATAAAGAGCATAGCTTATTCTTCTTCAACTTAAACACCTCAAACAACCTCAACCTCAATTCAAAGCTCAAACACCTTTCAAACTCAAAACCAAAGGTATATCTTACCTTTATTCTATTTTCTGTTCTGATCTCTGAGGGGGGCTGGCAGGGCCAAGGCTGGTAATTAATACCAGTCCTGGTCGTAAAGCTAGCAAGGTTTCAAAAACCGTCATGGTGAGAACCAGCGCGCAATGGAACCACTCACGAGCGCGACGGTCCTCGTGGGGATTGGTGTCTTGCTGTTTTTGTGTTTATTTACGTATAAATCACTCTGCAAGCATGACAATAGCCTGTTTACTTCTTTCCTTAGTATAAAATGTTGGTTTGTAGTTAATTTGTATTTCTGCTATTTTGGAGTACCCTTGGGATCATTCTGGACCTGTCCCAGAACCCAGAAATGTGGTAACCAAACATTGGTCTGCGCCAGGGCACAACCATCGCACGCCAGACTGACTCCATCGCACGCCAGGGCGCACCCTTGCGCGACAGAGTGAGTCCATCGCGCAACAAACTGCCTTTGACCAGTGAGTGGCCTTGCACGGGTAGTTCAGCCTTTTGCCATTATTTTGTCCTTACACTTTTTATGGGGTGTTTTGTTAATTTGTATGGCTTTTTCAGCTTTTAAGCTGCTTAGATCTGTATATCATGCTACTATATGAACTATTTGGTTTATCCTGGGTGTGCACTGGTCCTTCCAGAGCCCTGAGGGTTTGAGAATAAGAGCTATGGGTTTGAGCACACCGACGCGCGTGTGTTTTGGAGTTGTGCGCACAGGAGTAAGCAGCATGCAGTGACTTGTTCAGTGCATGCCGATTTCTTCCTGCGCAAGTCACTCCAAAATAGGGGCCTCCCAGTTTGTTTAAACTCCCACAGCAGTCTATTCTCATCCTATACTAACTACTCATCCATGCTATCATTCACATCTTGCAACATGTTACAGTTTTAATCCCCGATTAACTGCTCCCCTGCCCTAATTGGCTAAAAAATTGATTAATCAAACAGAATCGCAAACAAACATCTTTCGCAAATGCCTAAGTAAAGACCGATCTCCGGATTGGGCAAGAGGGGTGCCTTAAAACCATTCCCCTCTCGTAACCTGGCTCCCGAACCCAAATATGGTTATGACGGACTAGTTCCTTAACCTTTTCAAATCAAACAGCGCGGCAAGTGTTTTGAAATACGAGTGGCGACTCCATATTTTTGCGAGTGCTTGTCGTCCAACTTAAAGTGCTCCATCGAACCGGCACTTTATTCGGGAAGGGAACAGAATCCTTTCCCTAAGAAAAGGGCACGCTGCCCACAGATGCTTTGAAAGAGGGACTTGGGTGTGTTTTGATGCTATTGGGCTGAGTGGTAACGTCTGGGTCGTGGCAATTGAAAACTCACGAATGGAATTATCCTACTCACGACTTAGAACTCGCGGCCGTCGTTTTTGTATTGAAGAGTTGGCGTCATTACTTGTACGGTGAAAGGTTCAAAATCTTTTCCGATCATAAGAGTCTTAAATACCTATTCTCCAAAAAAGAACTTAACCTGCGACAACAACTTTGGATGGAACACTTGGAGGACTACGACTTTGATTTGCAATATCACCTAGGAAAGGCAAATGTAGCGGCTGATGCATTAAGTAGAAAACCGACACACCTTGCGAGTTTAGCGATCCATGAGTGGAAAGTTATGAATGATTTGGGCTTCTATGCCATGCAGTTTGAGAAAGTTCGGGATGGAGTTACCTTATGTAATTTGACCGTTCTAGATACTCTATTAAGCTGAGTCATCGAAGCCGAAGGGCTTCATACCAAATTCCTTAGTGAAATGGCTCAAGAAGGGTGGATGATACATGCTGACCGAGGCTTGCGTTATCAAGGAAAGTTGTTTGTACCCGTTTCGTGTCGGGAAGAAATCTTGCGAGAGTTCTATCATTCTCCATTTGCTGTTCATCCGAGAGGGACAAAAATATATCACGATTTATGTAGGCAATTTTGGTGGTCTGGAACAGAGAAGGATGTCGTTATTTCCGTGTCTAAGTGTCTCATGTGCCAGCAAGTGAAAGCCGAACATCAATGACCTGCGGGAGAATTACAACCGTTGCCAGTGACCAAGTGAAAATGGGAGAACGGGACCATGGATTTCGTTACGGATTTACCAAAGTCGCCAAATGGGCACGATGCTATATGGGTGATTGTGGATCGTTTGACCAAAACCGCTCACTTCTTACCTATCCAAGTTACCGATTCGATTGACACAGTTAGCTGTTTGTACATTCGGGAGATTATCTGACTTCGTGGAATCCCCATTTCTATCGTATCCGATCGAGACCTGAGGTTTACTATGGGCTTTTGGCAGAGTTTGCAGGCCGCTTTTGGCACAAATCTTTTGTTTAGTACTGTGTATCATCCTTAAACGAATGGGCAATCCGAGTGGATGATTCAAATTTTGGAAGACATGCTTCAGGCTTGTGTCATGGACTTTCGGGGTAGTTGGGAGGATCATTTGCCGTTAGTCAAATTCGCACATAACAATTGTTATTAATCAAGCATAGAAATGGCACCGTATGAGGTGTATGGGAGACTGTGTTGATCACCCGTGTGTTGGATTGAAATAGGCGAGGCTACATTAGTAAAGCCGGATATGATTAAGGAGACCTCCGAGAGCGTGAAAGCGATTTGCCAATGCCTTTTGGAAGCTTAAGAGAGAACGACCAAACAAGTTAAAGTGATTTGCCAACGATTGTTGACCGTGCAAAGGAGGCAGAAGAACTATGCCGATCGTTGCCGCCGACCGTTATCGTTTGAAGTGGGGGATCATGTTTTTCTTAAAATGTCACCGCGTAGGGGTTTGTCGCGTTTTGGGAAAAAAAGGGAAGCTTTCTCTGCACTATATTGGGCCATTTGACATCATCGAGAAGATTGGGGAAGTCACCTACCGCTTAGCTTTTCCACCAAAACTTTCGGGAGTACACGATTTGTTCCACATATCTATGTTGAGGAAATGCGAACTGGATCCATCTCACATTCTAGAATGGTCCGAACTAGAGCTGGAAGCCGATGCATCTTACAGGGAGGAACCAATACGTATCCTAGATTTGCGTGATTAAGTGTTAAGGGGAAAGATTATACCGTTAGTACGAGTCTTGTGGAGTAATCAAGGCAAGGAAGAGTCCACATGGAAATGAGAGGACGAGATTAGAGAGAAGTATCCACACTTGTTTTCGGCATAGAAATTGATTGAGTGTTTAAGTTTGAACTTTAAGTTAATACCATCATTGCATAATAATTGTTGTTATGACTTGGACATGTTTATGTGATGCATACTCTTGTTGATTATGATTATAAATTTCGAGTACGAAATTTCTTTAAGGAGGATAGGGTGTAAGGACCAATATTTTCAAAAAATTATATAAAGGATATATAAATGCAAGAAGTTAGGTTTAATGTGGAACTTGTTGCGTTTATTTGATTTGGGTTGAATGTGTTAGGATTGTTACTTGAGGGAGTGTTTGTGCAATTTGCATAGATGTTAGACTGTTAGTATATATAGGTGTAAGTGTGTGTGTGTGTGTGTGTAGGAGATAATAATCCATCTCTCCTCCCTCTCTATCTTTCACGTCTCTCCCTCCCCCTCTCTCTCATAGGGTTCTCTCTCTCTCTCTCTTACTCCTTTGAGTTCAAAACTCAACCTCTAACCTCCAAACCCTCACATATTGACCTCCAATTCACCATCTACGCGTGCTTCCAAGGTTGTAGTTCGT
Organism: Rhododendron kiyosumense; assembly: GCA_019656275.1. Lineage (NCBI taxonomy): Eukaryota > Viridiplantae > Streptophyta > Magnoliopsida > Ericales > Ericaceae > Rhododendron > Rhododendron kiyosumense. The sequence continues at coordinate 255,794 of BPLS01029761.1, read as the reverse complement.
TGGGTTAAGCTCGGAGAGGAGTATTCTTGGAGGATTTTGAATTCAAAGTTCTAGGGCTTACTTGATTGGGTTTGGATCTTTGCTTATACCCTTTGAGGTAGGGATTTCTTACTCTCTCTATGTGTTTGTGAGTTCATGGTATCCTTAGATTGTGCCTTGGTTTGGTGTTTGTTGTTGGGGTTTTGCCTTTCGAAGTCTAAAAATCACTGAAAAACACTGTAGTATCGATACCCATATTGGAGGTAACCATACCCAAGTCTTCTCTAGACCAGCTAGCTGCCAGGTATTGATACCTTCCTTAGGGGTATCGATACCTCCCCTTTTTCTGGACAGCTTTGTGTCGCGTTGTTCGTTCCGTGCTCGTTTGGACCCCGATCACTTCTATCACTCTTTAAACACCTTTGGACCACCTCTAGACTTGATTGTTGGTATCTCAAATGATTCATTGATCACCCTATCTCCTTTGGTTCTTGTCATAAGAAAGTAAAGTGTCAAATTCAATGGATGTGGAGCTCTTTGTTATCTTTGTATTTTGAACGATTAAGTGTATTTATGGCATGTTATTATGCACGATATAGATTTGTTATATGTTGAGCATGAGGTGATTAAGGAATGTGAAATGGAAAACGTGAAATTGAATGATAAGAACAATGCAAAGAAAGCCACGGATCCACCGTAAGGTGATGCTAGAAATGGAACGCATGGTGTAGACACCCTAATTTGGCCTAACGATAATTTCAAGTCCCACCTTGGGGACCATCCCAATGATGAATGGATAATGTGATTGTTGATTGCCTTCTTGTAAACCTTAGGATTTTGGTGAATACTTTTAGCTATTTAGAGGATCCAAATTCAGAGCCAAATAGCCTTTCAGACAGAAAAGCAGTATCCCAGTCAAAAGCATTTGCCGGCCGTTAGATCGATCTCACGGCCACCTTTTATTTCTTTCACCTATGGAATCTTGTGCTGGAAATCTCTTCGTGAGATCGTTTACTCGGCGGCCAAATCGCCTTAGACCAAAATTCTAGAATGTTCTGCCTTGTTTGATCCGTGCACAAACCCTAGCAGCCACGAAGCGTGACTTTGGGGCTACGTAAAGAGATTACAATGTAGAGTTAGAGTTGCCTTACACTTCCAATTTGAACCGTGCATTCCTATTGGCCGACGTGATGTCATTCGAAGCCCATATATACCCCGCCTCTAGGGCTCTAAATACACAATTCAATTCACCTTCTCTAGCCATGATTCTCTGTAGAAATCATCTCCCCAACCCTTTTTACAAAAGTCCTAACCTTTCATAGGCAGCTGCAATCCGACAATCAAACCCTAAAGTACAAATCCTAACCCTAGGGTTTCGAGAAGTAATTCAGTCAATCCTTTCCAATCTGAAGCAGTCAAGCTACTAAAGGATCAAGGTGGTGAGGTTTAGGGGCTTGTTGGTTCAATTGTATTCATGTTTTCTTAATTCATAACATTAATCTTTAGTCTCTAATTAATTGTTTGTATTCTGGTGTCAGGAAGAACATCGGCAGGGATGTCATTCCCGCGGCCGGTATATCAATCCAGTGCGATTCCACGACCATGACATCCATTTACCATCCATGGAATCTATTTGCTGGGGCAGTTTGTTGCTTTCTGTTTATTCGATGCATACGATTTACTTATTCATCCTGGCTCACCTTATATCTGTTTAAAGGCTAATAATCAGATTACTTGTTTGGAATTAAATAAAGCAAACATTAAGTTTATATTGAATGATTATGGGCCGGTCTTACAGCCGGGCGAAGATAGGTGCCTAACACCTTCCCCTTATCGTACTTTTGGTTCCCGTACCCGGAATCTCTACTCGTTTTGTTATTTTTAAATAAACTAAGTGGCGACTCTATTTAGTACATTTGTTATCATGTGGCAATGTTCCTAACCATGAAAATATCCACGATTTTAAAGGATGGTAAAGGAAACAAGTGTTTGAGGATACCTGTATGGCGATGCCCCGCTTTGGGAGGTGTCTACAGTTTTGGCAACTCTGCTGGGGACTTAAGAGCTATAACCAGAAAGTTCAACGTAGAATTAATGTTTGCTTTATCTAATTCTTTTTCATATGCATCAAGCGGGCAACCATGTTGAGTTCGCCTAATATCCCGGCATGTCATGAGCTATGTTAGGGATTCCAGCAAACTCCACAGTCACTTGTACCTCATGGTATATCGAAAAGGAGATCACCTGATTGCTACCTATGATGGGCTAGTGAGAGGACTGGTGCCCTTTGACAACGGAGCACCCTTGAGACTACCCAAACCTTACATGTGTTAGAAAGCCATAAAACCTATCAAAATAGGATATGATCCCGCAGGTTAGGAATCTACTTGCATCTTTTCTAGAAGTTCTTCCTTATACCTTGTATGTGTTATTGTAACTGCTCTTTCTATGCAGAAGAGTTCAGGCTTGAACTAAAGGCCCTAACCTTAAGCCTTTATAGCTGAGCACTAATGGTGTTGCCTAGAAGGTATATCTTGGTAAATTGAAAGCTCTTACTCAAAGCACTCTGAGGCATGGATTCCTAGAACAAAATCAAACAATGGAAAAAAAAACATAAGCCGCCTCGTCAGCATTTGAGCATGGGTTGCTCTAGCAGTCTCTTCCTTGCTAGGCTAAAGGAAAGGGGGAGTGTGAGATAGTAGAGCAGGTTATAAATGATGGTATACAAGGTCAAAGATATTATGGATAGAACTGGCAGTACTTATTGTTCAATGGATGATTCAACATGACAAGTTTAGGACTTTGATTCCTATTTCCAAATTGGCCTAGCAACTCAACTTTTAAATTCAAAATTTTGAGCATGTTTATTACAACGAGGTAAGAATTATGAGTATATTAATGTGCTGATTAGTAATCATGTGGATCCCAATTACCTCAATCATATTCTGAGAAGGAGGAAAGAGGGAAAAACTTGTTGAATGAGTTTTTGAAAGACTAACCCCGAAGGTCGCCAAGGAATCTTCCCTAACCAAGAATTGAAAGAAAGAAAAACTTTCAAAACTTTTTGTAGTAAGAATGCCTGGTGATAATTTTATCCTCAAATGACAAGTTTTTCTTAAAACCAAAAGTTGTGTAAAGTGGAACATTCAAATAGCTGCCAGTACAGCGATGGACTCCGAGTCTACTCTCTGTTGTGGTCATCTGCTCAACTTTTTCAATCTATTTTATAGTGTGGATTGACTTGGAAGTAGGACCTTAAGTGACATGCAATATTTGTAAGCAACGAGTCTTAAGAATCATCCATATCGAAAATTTCTAGTTGTCTATGTTATCCGATGAACTCATACATGAACACGAATTGCTATACATGACTCATTCATAATCTATGCAAGTAGCTGTGATGCTATGTATATCATTTTGTTTACCTTTCTCTAACCATGAAAGGGGCTAAACCAAAAGAGGAGTCCATCACCCTCATTTCTTTTCATAACACATTGCATGATCACATATCATTTGGTTAAGCCACCCCATCGTACTGGATTTGCATATTAAGGGCAATAAGTGTGTCTGATATGTGCATTGCATAGACAATTGATTTTGGATATCTCAGATTGAGCGTAATCTGGTTTTGCTTCTCTTAGATTTAGGGTTTAGTCTCAAGATGTGAAAGTTATGGCTAAGGAGAAAGTTGAGGTTTTAACTGCTAAAGTCGATAAGCTAGCCAAATCAATGACTACTTTCGCCACCATCATCCGTGATTTGCAAAGAAGTTCTCCACAAAATCCACCTCCTCTCACTAGGTGGACAAAAAGGGGAACTCAGATAGGGGCTCATCCCGTTAAAGACAACAAAGTTGGAGTTGTGGTGGAAAATCTGCAGCAGCAACACGAGTCGCAACTTCTTCCATATGCCGCTGGGATCCAAGTTAGAGATGATCTGAACCAGAAGTCCCTCGACAAGGAGGAAACTAGTTGTAAGATGAACATAAGCAACAGTAATGTTAAACTGGTGGGATCTCATCTCAACCACAAGCAAAAGAGGAAATTTGTTCCTCTTGGAAAAGGTGTTCTAAATTTTGGAAGCAAAAGGGGTATTGAAGTCGTTACAACCAAAATTTCCTACCAAGTAAATGGTCACTCTATCAGAGAATGCGGGGCTTTCAAGAATGCGGTCCAAGACCTCATCGATCAAAAGAAGATTGATCCAACTGAATTTGATCACCAGGCAGCAATAGCATCCATGTCTATCACGTCTTAGGCTATGAGTCAATCTTTTAAGGAGTCTTGTCTAGCTAGTTTTGGCTACTATTTTGGTCCGTATCTGTTCCCTTTTTAAAGGTCTATGTCTTGAGTCTATTTTGGGTCGTAAGTCTGCTTGTTGCACCTAGCATGAAATGTGGACCTAAAATGAAAGTCTCCTCAGACTAGAACTACGAATGGCTTGATTCTCTTTTGAGATATGTAGGCACCTTATGGTCGGCCACAAATTTGAAAATGTTTTCTTTTGTGCTAAGTTGCTGTTATAGAATGTTCATGATAATGTTAAATGTTGAAAACAATCCTTAGGGATTTTAAAGTGATCTCATGATATCTTTTTAAGACACATCATAATCACTCAAGTTGTTAATGTCAAATGCAAAGAATAAATTTTCAAAATTATGACCCATGTCATTTATGTGGAGTTGAGGAGTTGAAAGTATTTCTGTACACTTATGGGACCCCTGTTAAAGATGAAGAATAAAGACCAAGAAAGTGGAGGAGAAAAAAAAAAGTGAGCTCGCTAGATTGAAAACCCGCAAGGGTGGTCTAGGCAAAAATTAGTGCTTGAACAAAGAGAAGAGAAATGAAAAATTGGCCATGTTTTCACACATCTATTATATGTCTCAAAGACTGGTGCTCAATCTTAGAACATGCATTTGGTTAAACATCAAAGCTCTTAATCTCTTGGCTAGAATCCTTATCACTTTGTCGTATGATTCAAAATGAAGAGAGACATTCATTTCATCTATCCAAACACTTATCCCTTGCTAGCCACATTAAGCCTCTGGATAATTTCTTTGAAAAACCTGCTACGCAGCCATCTCCTATGCTAGGGCAAACGAAAAATACAAGGAGAGATGAAAGAAAAATCAATGAAAAAATGAGCACCTCGTCACAAAGGGCATTTTAAAAGAAACATTTCTTCCAATCCATACAAAGTACATTTTAAAAGAAAACAACTCTTTCACACAAAGTGAGACAAGAGGCGACAAAAGTTGATAAGAATGTTGAAGATGGCTGCTAGCTTTTAAAACCCAAGCATGAGTAGAAGTTAGGTTTGAGCCTTTACATCCACTTCTTTACTTAAGTCAAAACCCCAAGCCTACATTATGGTCCATTACAAAGTCCTCTTAGATTGACGAATATGACTAAGTAGCAAGGTCTTAGACACCCCAATCTGGATCTCCCGATCGTTTTACTTCATTTTTCAGTTTCTTGTTTCCCCAATGATGAATCAGGTCAAAAGCAGTCTTAAGAGTGAAAAGGTTTAAACTTGGAGTGAGTGGAACCTTTTCTAAACCCCAAAACCCTATGTCAAAACCCTGACCCAGGTTTGACCATCGCGTGTTAAATTGGTTCTTTCGCGCGATGAACCATCTGCCAGGTGTTGGTTAAAGTCAAAGCCTTGACTGTTGACGAGCACGCGAGTTGGTAGTTTCGTCGCGCGATGATGTCATACCATCGTGCGATGGTCAGCACCTGTCCCTTTCACCTTTTCCCAGCTGGATTTTGTGATGATCAGGGGTTTGCAGAGCTGTATAACCCCATTTTCGTCGCCAGTACAGCGTTTTGCAGGGCTAGGCTTACCCCAACTTCCCTCACCCACTCTTCCATCACCTTTGTGGAACCCTTGTCCACCAAGGAACCACAACCAGCCTTGTTGGCTGGTTGTATAGCCTAGTGTGCCACCAACCTTACACCCCTCTTTCCTTATAAATACCCCATTGATCTTCCAAGATCAAGGTTACCAAAAATCAAGCAAAAAGAGGCATACAAATCCCTAATACACTTGTTATTCCCTCACTTTTGCCATTTTCATACACTTATTACACAAGCTCTATCACGTTGTTCAAACTATTTTCACATCACTCAAGCAAAAGGTATAATTTACTGCCTATTTACTGCTCTGATCTCTGAGGGGGAGCTGTCAGGGCCAAGGCTGGTAATCAATACCAGTCGTGCCCCTAAAGTCAGCAAGGTTACAAGAACCATGCACTAGTTCACCTACGCGCGATGGACCCAGTAATGAGCGCAACTATACTAGGTCTCGCGCGACAGTCCTCATGGGGATAGTGTAGAGACCCGTAAATTCATATAAATGATTTAAATGTTTTACGAGAAATAAAAAAAGGAGGAAATTGATTTGGAATATTGAGGTTGGGGTTAATGTGAAAGAGTGTTGTATTTAAGGGGTGAAAGTGTGAAGTGTGTAGTGTGTATATGACTTGTTTGTGTGAGAGGCAAGGAAACAATTTTCCCCAATTCTCACTCTCTCACTCTCCCGTTCTCTTCTCTCTCTCGGTCTCCCTCTCTCTCACTCACTCTTACCAAATTTCAACCAAAATCACCCAAAACCCGAACAAAACAGCCTTCATCCTTTCGTTCATTCGCGTATTGCGGCCCGTATTGCACCGGTGTGAGCTCAGTGGAGGTGTATTTCATTCGGTTCCAAGATTTGAGGCTAGGGCTTGGAGAATTTCTTAATTTTGTTCTCCAATCTTTGAGGTAGGGAGTTCTAACTTTCAACATATGTTTATGACATGTTTCTTGTTGCTTGATTCTCATTTGTGATCATCGTTGTTGTTGTTGACATTGTTGTTGCTGAGAAACCCATGAGAATCTGTCAAAAATCTGCTCGAAATACATTGTTATCGATAACATTTTTCTTGTTATCGATAACACTATGTTCCAAAGCCCAGAAAACCAATCGTTATCGATACCTCCTGCTTTTGTTATCGCTACCCTTGCGTCTGGAATGATCTTAACCCTGAAGTTATAGATACCCTCTTTTTTTTTGTTATTGATAACGTTGTGTGGTATTAATCTCGACCGTGAGTTATCGATACCTTCTTTTATTTGTTATCGATAACATCTCCTGATTGTATTGTTTAGCCACCTTTGTTTCCCATTTCATTATTTGGGGTTCCAATCAAACCTAGCCTATCTCAAATACTATTCTAATGATTTCAAACATGATCATTCTTGCCTTGTGACATTATTAAACATATCCAATCTTTAATGCTCGGTTATGCATGACTTTCTGAAATTTACGTTGTATACATATCAAAGTTGCGTTTGAAATGGTATTATCATGACGGTTAAAAAGATTTGGTACACTACGAACACGACGAGAACATCCCAAAAGGGTAAAGAGCCTGGCAGAGGACATTAGGGTCCTTTAATTGGCCCAGGATGAGCTATATGCTCGTATTCGATACTTCAGGACATCCCGAAAGGGTAAAAAGCCTAGCAGAGGACATTGGGGTCCTTTAATTGGCCCAGTAAGAGCTTCAGCTCATGACACATGCGCGAGACACGTAATGATACATGGTGCTTTCAAAGGTTATACGTAAAATAATAATAATAATAATAATATGATTGATTCGGAAATGAAAGATTGAAGTTGGATTACTGTTGTTGCCCCATTCCATTGGTTTCAGTTGCCGTTGTTCTTCTTGTCATCGTTCCGACGTTTCATTTGCATACGATGTTAGATTAGAGTTTTCTACTGGGCTAGTGTAGCTCAAACCTTACTTTATTTTCAAGTACTAACTCGGGGCTGTAGTTCATGTTTGAAGTGCATGGATGTGGACACCTTTTTGGAAGCTAACAACGAAGAGTTATTAAGGCATCTTTGTAATTTTTTTTTGGAAGATGTATTTGTAACTCTAACTGTAAATCTTTTGATGAAAGGATATTGTGGGCTTTTAACACCTTCTGATATTCCGTAGTCATGTTGATTTGGGCCATAGAGCCAAAGATGTACTTTTGTAAACATTTGGGCATTGGACTACAATTTGTGGAAATGGAAATGTCGAACTATTTTGGGATTCTATACGGAATAATGTGAGGTTTTTATTATGAAAATCCTTTTATAATTATGTTGAAAATCGAGGGAGTGACAGATAGGATGCTGGTTGTATTCTGCTTATATAGTATAATAAGTCACTGTGAAGCATGTTTAGAGTTATTCCACTGTTTTGCATGCTAAAACCAGTTAGCTTAGCTCAATTTACTCATTTATTTGCTTTGGAATGCTCCTGGGTTGCTTCTGAATATGTCTCAAAGCCCAGGCATGCAAGAGCAATTCCTGGAAGTCCAGTCAGGACCATCGCGTGATGATCACACTCTAGCGCGCGATGGTATGACAATTTCCAGAGACTGCCTTTGCATGGGCAACTTCGTCCTTCACCTCTGTTTCAATAGCCCCACTGTTTAGGGGTTGTATTCTATTTTGGTTCATCATGTTTGTGATATTTATTTACACACAGTACATATGAACTGCTTGGTTTGCCTCCTAGATGAGCACTGGTCATTCCAGAGCCTAGAACGAGATAAATTTCAGTCTATTGATGGGATGTCAACCCTCGCGCGACAGTATGGGTTTATCGCGCAATGGAGAACTTGCATGCGTGAAGATCCATGCATGCAAGTTGGCCATTGTTTGCATCAAACTCATACTGAGGCACTGTTTGATATCCAGTCGCGGTTTTGAACTTTATTTTATTTATTTTCTAACATTTCATGCCATCCATGCTATTATCTATCATATCCTGCAAACTGTTACAGTTTTTAAATCCCCGATTAACTGTTTTCCCGTCCTAATTGGCTAAAAATTGATTAATAAAGAAGAATCACAAATATTTTCAAAATGCCTAAGTAGAGACCGATTTTCAGATTGGGCGGGAGGGGTGCCTTAAAACCTTTCCCCTCTCGTAACCTGGCTCCTGAACCCAGATATGGTTATGACGAACTGGTTCTTTCACTTTTTCAAATCAAACAACGCGGCAAGTGCTTCGAAATGTGGTTCCTTGGATATCGGACCTTCAAACCCAAGTGGCGACTCTATATTTTTGCAAGCGTTTGTCATCCCGCCTTGCGCTCCCTCGACCCGGCTCCTAGGGAAAAGGAACGGAATCCTTTTTCCCTCTTGAAAGGGCACGCTACCCACAGTGGCGACTCTACTGGGGATCGAACCAATATTAATCCATGCTTAGAATTTAATACACTTTTGATCAATCCTACAAAAGTCTGTCAAAACAATGAGTTTCACGTTGCCAAAGGTTGGAACGGTGATTTAACAGGACCTTGTGTCCAGCCATTCTAATCTGGGACTTTTTCGATTGATCACTTGTGTAATTTCTTCTAAAAATGGACTAAATAAAGTAAGCCAAATTTGAAAAGACATTTTGCAACTTTGTGATTCTTCTTCTCTTAATCAATTTCTAGCATTTCTCATTTGCATCGATGTGGGATAACCTCGTTGGAGTGTTTTGGCAAACCGACACGGTTTACTAGAGCCTGGGGACCTTGAATGCTTGACAACCTTCGATGATGATAAGCCATTCTATCGTTTGACTATTGCTCTGCGGTTACGCGGGCAGCGGGAGGTATATCTTGGCTTTAGTCCGAGGAACTTGTTACAAACCAAAACCGGCGTTTGCATATACAAAGCACTAGAACTTGTCAAACTAGGACAGGAACCCGCAGGGTAAGATCTGTGTGCATCTAACCCCCATATACTGTTTATGTGTTCTTGCTTTCCCTATCGCATGCACTATACATACATACCATCTCGCGTAGAAGCATGTTTAGGGCGGCTCCTAGGTTCTCAATCTTTCGAGTCTACTTTTACAATTATTAGGACATTGTCATTGGCCCGATGATGAGTCGTGCAACTTAATGTTGCGCGTTTTCAAATTTTCAAATCCTTAGAACGGTGGGACTTTTGGAAATCAAAAGCTTTCTACACCCTTGTCTATACACCCGTTTGGGGTTTTAAACAAAAAAGGAGGAACAACGAAGAAAGTATTGTGATGCTTACACCAATTAGGCAACATGTGCCTCATCACTTACACCACTAGGCTAACAGTGTTGTGCCGCTCACGCCATTCTGGTTATGGTATCATAATGCTTACTTTCGAGTTGTTCCAACTCCAAAGTTGAAATTCTTAAATAGCGGAGTAATTGAAGGTTTGGTTTTCTTTTGACGTCCTTTAGAATCATTTCTTTCAAGTAAGGATTCATTATTAAAGAAGATTTCTAAGGATCATGGCAGTGTGTGAACCTTGAGGCGAACTCGTCTTCTGGTTTTAGAGTCTAGGGCGATACTGACGATGCTGGCTGCATGTGTACTTTAGTCTTTATTTAGATTAGATTAAATTGCTGTAGGACCCCTATTAAGCCTTTTTTTGCTTTGTTGCAAGTAAAGTTCTGAACCATTACACCGCCAAGGAAAGTATCGAGGAAGAAGGGCAAACCCACTTAGGAATGTCTGCGTCAGAATCCAATTCAAAGGCTAGTAGGCTACCGTCCCAGTCAGTCATCACGGAAAACTGTCCGCGTTCTCTGTTAGCTGCTTTACAGACAGGCTCACCTTCGATCTTTGAAGAAGTGGAATCTTCGAAGTCATCCATTCCTTCTTCAGCATCAAATACCTCTAGAACGTTAGTCATGGTAGACCAACCATAACCACTTACTCTGGAAACCATGCTCATGAACATTCAGAATAGCATCACCACCATACAGTAGAGGGCCGCTCAGACGGATGCCAACATGACCCACTTGAATGACCTCTTTAACACTCGTCTTCCTCCAGCTGTCCAAGAGGAAGGCGAGGCCGAAGAGGATGTGCATGAACAACCTATCATGGTCGAGGATCCAAATCACCCGGGGTGTCTTATAGCTCTGCTCAATCCCAGGAGAGCTTGGGTCCCTCCCCCAATTCCAAATACTACTGTTGCTAAGGCTGCTCAGAATCTTAACATAATTGCTCTTGTTGCTAAGATGGCCAAATTGGAAGAATTTTTCTCAAAATCCGAGAAGATCAGTGCTGGGGGAATCAACTTGGACCGCCTTTGCTTGTATCCTAATGCCAGGCTCCCCGACAAGTTCAAAATGCCTGACCTTGCTAAGTTCGACGGGAGCGGTGACACTAAGACTCACCTTTATAGCTACCATGTTGCCATGAAGCTGTTGTCTTTTGAACCTGAGGCCATGTCTCATTTATTCCCTCAGACTCTTTCTGGGCTTGCCTTCCATTGGTTTTTGTCACTCGACCGAAGGACATGGGAAGACATCGGGGCTGCGTTTATTTTGCAGTACAGCTACAATTCCCAACTGAAGATGACAACTCAGGAGCTGGAGTCCACTAAAATGGAGGCTAAAGTCTTTTGCAGATTTTGTCAAAAGGTGGAAGGCAAAGATTGCTCTAATTAATGACTGATCATCCGAGCGAGAGAGATCAGCTTCGTATCATCTCCCGAAATCTCTAGCCTGATATGCTAGGCATCTGGTCCTCGTTCAAGCATCTTCCAACTTTGAAACCTGTACTATGCCTACCATCTGGGAGCTGGTCATCTCACTGATTTTTGCTTTCGCCTCCGTCATGCGATTCAGGATCTCATTGATGATGGCACGCGTGCAACTCCACTGAAGCCGAATGTCATCTCCAATTCCATGCCAAAGCACAATGCCACCCCACATGTTAACCAAATATCCCTTAGCTCCACTTATATCAACCCCAACTCCACTATATTCAACCCTACTGACCATATAACCTCCACAGATCAACCCAGGCTAGTCGTGCCCATACCCCCTCAATCCGAAGCTGAGGTTTTGCATATTCATCTTGAGGAAGGACAGTCGTCCAATTCCAATGCACTCTTCGCACGCCTGCAGAATGGGGCATTCGTACTCGGTGCATCTATCAGCGATCTTTTCCATCAGTCCATCCCTTCTGTGTAGTTTAACCCTGCCTCTTCCCTAGATAGCCCGTACTTCAATGTGACAGATCCGAACCTCTCTCCAAGTTTGGTGAGCCGCTTCAAGTCTGCAATACCTCTTTTATCAGAACCACAGGTTGACATGCAAGCTGTAGGTTGGGCCATAGCTGATAATGATGACTATGCCACTCCCATAATCAACGCATAGATTGAACTTGAGCTGGATGGTTTTCCACAGGACTCTGAGTATGTCCCTTTTGACCACGCCTGGTATGATGCATGGATGGCCGGTTATAAGGCAGCAATGCTCTATCCTTTGGATGGTTTCTCTTTATACATGCTTTTTCAGTAGGCTGAACCTGTTGTTCCTGAGGACGAATACTATTGGGATCCCGAGCCTGCTTGGCAATTTCTGTTGGGTTTCGACCCTAACCCTCTCCAAGGTTTTTTTTTTTGAATGTGCCCTTTCCAAGGTTACGTTTTGCCCGATCACAAGATTCAGTTTCTGGAGGACGGCCTTGTTCAAGAGGAGACTAATGTCTTAGGGGAATGTTTCTTTCCCTCCACCATTGATAGACTTGTCAACTCGGTAACTAATGTCGAGTAGGATCCTGCCTTGTTCATCATCGATGAGGGACTCTCATGCCCTGTGGTCCCTATTCCGACTAAGGAAGATTGCAGCATCATGGTTACAAATCTTGTCTCGCCACCCGATCTTTGGGATGTTGATGATGTAGTCAATATCCAAGTTGGATCAGAGGTTTGGACTGTCAATTGCTCTTTCGCCGATGGAGGACTTTGGGATGTCCCTTTTGTCACTAATTCGAAACCTGTCATGGAGGTTACAGCAGTTAAGGATCTGGATTTCTGGGACTCACTACTACTGAAAGACTTAGTTGAAGATCTGGGATTGGACATGGAAGTGCCTGCAACTTCACCAAATTCCGACAGGGGAAAGCGCAAGTTAGGAGAAATCCCTGTTGATCTCTGGGATGTTAACCAAGACCTTTAGGTTGTGTCTTCCTTGGTGAACATTCTCAACGTTACGAGGAGTGGACAGATTTTTTAGCTTGCTAATCTACAAACTGGGAGTTCGTCCAACCTTTCTAACCCAAGGAATGAACCTTCTGCTTTCCCAAGGTCTGCACCATTGGTACCTACTGGCTCCACAAATGAAGACATGATTCAAAGACAACTGGAGCGGATTTCCGCTACTATATCGATCTGGGGACTAATCTGTTCCTCCCGCGAACATCGTCGAAAGCTTTGTCACATTCTCTCTCGTCTCGAGGTTCAAGCTGATGTCACCCCTGAGACGATGATATCTCTCATTCTCCCTCAAAACCTCAAAGCACACCGCCGTTTTTACTGACAAAGACCTACCAGTTGAAGGAGTTGACCACAATCGACCATTGCATATCACTATTAAATGCCAAGGACTCTGGGTTCCAATCATCCTCATCGATAATGGTTCAACGATCAATGTGTGCCCTTTGAGGGTAGCTTATCGTCTAGGATTGACTAAGAAAGACTTTGCGCCCTCTAACTTGGCTGTTAAAGCATATAACAGCACTCGTCGTGTCGTTGAGGGCACGCTGATGCTCAAAATTGATGATGAGGGGTTCGAGATGAATGTCGAGTTCCATGTGGTAGACATTCCCGCCACTTTCAATCTTTTACTGGGTAGGCCATGGCTCCACAGATCTGACATCATTGCCGTGCCGTCCACTCTTCACCAGAAGGTCATGTTGGGACTTCCTACCAGCACCTTAACTATCTGTGGGGACTCTGGCATTCGCCCGCTTAAGGAAGACGGTATACTTGTTCTGGGGATCACGCACGGTGAAAAAGATATCGATCTTGGGGGTTTCTCTTATGACACATCTGGCTCATTTTGGCCATCAACGTGGACGGGGACTTCATCATAAGCTCTATCGCTTTGGACATTATGAGGAGGATGTCCTATCTACCTGGCCTGAGTTTAGGGATTCACTAACAAGGGATCCTGGAATTCCTTATCTTTCCTTCCCATGAGAGCCAATTTGGTTTGGGGTACATTGCTTTTGCCAAGGATGCCAAAAGAAGGAAATATACGAGAAAACCTCAAACCCTCTATGGTAATCCTGACAGCTACTTTGTACATGAAGTGGGGAGCAATGCTTACACCGGGCAGGCTGAGCCTTTAATCGATTCAGAAATTGGGGAGCTGCTACCAGGATTTGAGGTTTTTGCTGACGACACCTGGTCCTATAGCGATGAAGAGCCAACAAGAACAGAATTCAAGAGGAAGCTTAGCCAGCCAAAGTTGAAGACTGACTGGCTGGGATCTTTTGATTAAGGGAGTTTGGAGTAGTTGTTCTATGAATTCTCCCAAGTGGGTTTGGTCGAAGAAGCTGAAGAGGCCGAAGTGTTCATGCTCGGGCCCGAAGCCTCCAAAGATCCTACCTCTCTCGTTGTGGAAGCCAAAGGAAGCATTAAAAATTGCATTTTCAAACTGCGCCTAACTTGCATTGATGACACTTCTAAGTCTGACACAGAGTCTTCTGAGTCTAGCTCTGAGTCGGAGTTTATGCCTCTCGGCCCTCCACGTCATAGCTTCTATTTCGAGTTTGATTCTCTTATACTTGGCAACCCTGATGAGTCTTATGAAATGAAAGAATCCTTTTTTGACTACTTGAATGATCTTTATATAAATTGTGTCGACCCCGACGATGAAGGGATAGATTTCGATGGGAACATTCCCAGGCAAATCCGTGCCCTCATTGAAAGGGAAGATGAAAGGCATGCTCAGCCATTAAAAGAAGAAGTAGTTTCTATAAACTTAAAAGATGAGAGTGATCCCCGGATGGTTTAAGTGGGTGCCACGCTAACCCCAGAGGAGCATTGTAATTTCAAAGGACTGCTCACCGAGTTTAGTGATGTTTCTGCATGGTCTCATCAAGACATGCCCAGTATTGATTCTGAGATAGTGGTGCATCGAATTCCCTTACTACCGGATTCCAAGCCAGTGAAGCAGAAGCTCCAATGGATGAGGCCGAATTAGGTGCAAAAGATCAAAGATGAGGTTACCAAGAAGATTGACGCGGGGTTTCTTATGGTTTCTCAGTATCCTACGTGGGTGGCCAATATTGTTCCTGTTCCTAAGAAAAATGGACAGATTCAAGTCTGTGTTGATTTTCAGGACTTGAACAAACCAAGCCCCAAAGACGATTTTCCCTTGCCACACATCGATGTGCTTGTGGATAATACTGAGGGGCATGCTTTGCTTTCGTTCATGGACGGCTTCTCAAGCTACAATCAGATTCTTATGGCACCCGAAGACCGTGAGAAGACAGCTTTTATCACTAAATTGGGGACTTACTGCTACTTGGTCAAGCCATTTGGTTTGAAGGATGCCGGTCTTACCTACCAACGAGCTGCTACGACCATTTTACATGACATGATGCACAAAGAGGTTAAGGTGTACGTCGATGACATGATCGCCAAGTCAACAACCCGAGAAAGTCACATTCCTGTGCTTAGAAAGTTCTTTGAGAGATTCCGAAAGTTTTGCATGCGTCTCAATCCACAGAAATACACTTTCGGGGTCACAGTAGGCAAGATGCTTGGTTTTATGATCACTTCTCGTGGGATTGAGGTCGATCCGTCAAAGATCAAGGCGGTACTTGAGATGAAGCCACTAGAGTCTGAAAAGAGAGTGCAGAACTTTTTGGGGAAGGTTCAGTTCATCAGTAGATTCATTGCCAAATTAACTTTAACTTGTGAGCTGATGTTTCGTCTACTTAAGAAGAATACCCCATTCGTATGAACAGACAAGTGTCAAGTGGCTTTCGCATCAATTCAGAACTACTTACAAAATCCTCCGGTCTTAATGCCGCCAGTGCCTGGAAAACCCTTGATTCTATACTTGGCTATCAATCCTTCGTCCATGGGATGCTTGCTGGCTTAAGAGGGGGACAAGGGAGTCGAGAAGGCCATTTATTACTTGAGTAAGAAGATGGTTGGATGTGAAGAGCGCTACACCACCTTGGAAAAGACGTGTTTGGCTCTTGTTTGGACTTCTGAGAAGTTGAGACACTACATGCTGCTTTACCCAGTGAAGTTGATTTCTCGAATGGATCCTCTCAAGTATCTATTTGAGAAGCCAGCACTTACTGGTAAGTTAGCATGTTGGTTGCTCTTACTTGCAGAATTCGATCTTGAGTATGTCACGAGGAAGTCAGCAAAAGGGCGTGCGGTTGCAGAATTCTTAGCTAACCACCCTGTGGATGGACCAAAGGATTCAAATTTTGTGTTCCCGGATGAGGAAGTGCTAACAGTTGTCAAGGATGTATGTACTCTGTACTTTGATGGGGCAGCCAATCAAAAAGGATTCAAGATCGGGGTATTGCTTGTTACACTTGATGGTTCTCATATTCCGCTTGCATTCAAGCTCAACTTCGATGTTACAAACAACCAAGCTGAGTATGATGAGGCCTGTATCGTGGGTATGGAGGTTGTAGTCTCACATGGTGTTGAAAAGCTCGAGGTCATTGGGGATTCTAACTTGGTCATATCTCAAGCCAATGGAGATTGGAAGGTCCGAGAAGAGAGGTTAAAGCCTTATCACCAAGACTTGGAGGAGTTAATCCCTCATTTCAACAAAGTGACTTTCACTCATATCCCTCGATTGAAAAATCAGTTCGCTAATGCTCTGGCAACTTTGGCCTCCATGGTTGAGCTTCCTTTGAGAGTCAAACTCCGCCCTATTTTGATCAAATAGTGGGACTACCCTGCTTAACAATATGTCAACGCCATCAATGATGTTGATGATGGCCTACCCTGGTACCATGATATATGGAACTTTGTTGAGAGTGGTTTGTATCCGGTTGAGGCCTCTAAAAAGGATCAAACTGCGTTACGAAGGATAGCTACTCAATATATCATCTGTGGTGGGAAGCTGTATAGGAGACCTCACTGTAGGATGCACAAGCTCTGCGTCAACGGTGCTGAAGTTGTCAGGATTATGGAAGAGATTCATAAAGGAGTCTGTGGTCCTCATATGAGCGGTGTCATGCTTGCTAGGAAGATTTTACGGCAGGGCTACTCTGGTGTACTATGGAATCTCAGTGTGTGGATTATGTGCGACGCTGTCACAAGTGCCAGATTCATGCCAACCAAATGCATGTTCCACCCTCTAACCTATTTGGCATGACTTCTCCTTAGCCATTCTCTGTATGCGGTATTGACGTATCGGCATGGTCAGGCCATCTGCTTCAAACGGTCACAGGTTCATTCTCGTGGCGATAGATTATTTTACCAAATGGGTGGAAGCTGAGTCTTACAAAACCCTGACTGCAGTTCAAGTCGCTCACTTCATCAGAAAGAATATCATTTATCGATATGGTGTTCCACAGGCATTTGTATCAGACAATGGGAATCATTTCAAAGGTAGGGTCTTTGAACTTTTTGAAGAATTCAAGATTCAGATCCATCATTCAACGGTCTATCGCCCTCAAATGAATGGAGCAAGCGACAAACAAAAACGTCAAGACAATCATCAGAAACCTGCAGAGTTCGCCAAGGACTGGCACGAGCAGTTACCTCTAGCTCTTTGGGAGTATCGAACGTCAATCCGGACATCAACAAGGGCGACTTCCTTTTCCCTAGTCTATAGGATGGAAGCGGTACTCCCCATTGAGCTGGAGGTACCATCTTTGAGGATCATGGTAGAATCAGAACTCCTGGAATCCGAATGGCTCAACGAAAGGTTCATTGAACTCATACTTTTTGATGAGAGGAGGCTCCGTGCCTTGTATCATGTTCAGGGGTATCAGTGAAGAATTGCCCGTGGGTTCAACAAGAAGATAAAGTCTAGGAACTTGGTTGAGGGAGATATGATTACGAAGGAAATACGGGCGCCTGTGTTCGATCCCCGTGGCAAATTCCGACCGAAGCGTTCTGGACCTTACATTATCAAGACTATCCTTTCTGGGAGCAACTCAGCTTATTGATCTTGACGGCAACAAGTTCAACACCTTGGTCAACCTAGATAAACTCACACGTTACTATCCCTGAGAGAAGCTCGTTAGGCCGAAAACCATAAGGGTGGGCAGTTTTAAGCAAAAATTAGAGCAAGCCTGCTAGACTCAAAACCTAAGGAGGTGGTCTAGACAAAAATAAATAGGCATCAATCAAAGCGTGCTAGACCGAAAACCCAAATGGGTGGTCCTAAGCAAAATTTAGAGCGTAAAAAGAGAGCTAAAACACATGAGCGAACCTTAGCTTGAACTACGTTTTGACCTGATTCCTTGAAAAAGGATACGTAGGCAATCTCTCTGTGAGATTCGATCACAATCAATCTATTTGATCCATGGTTCCCTATTGCCAAGGTGAATTTCAGTCCTCGAATTGGCACGATGTTCAATATTCGAATCAAAAGGGGAAAGCTCTTATTCTTTCGATTTTATTCAAACTATTATTTCTATTATACAGGCTGAGCAGTCTTAAAAGAGTTTAAGCATAAAAACAGAATGAAATGCTAAAAGCCTTCACAGGCTCGTAGTTTATTCTAGATCATTGGAGTCATGTCATGAGTTAGTCTGCATTTTGTCTCATTGCGATCTCTTTTCTTAGCCATGCTTTGTAGCGATGCTTAAGTTTTGTGCTGAAATTTGGATCCGCTCCGCCAAGTTGCCTCAGGCCCCAATTGCGCTCGTATCCGGTCAGGTTTTGGGCAGTGAAAGTTAGAATGTGAAAAGTTTCCACTACGGCTCAGTGCAAGCCCTAGTTCATACCTAATTGGCGAAAGATACACCCTAGGATATAGAATGTGAAGCTGGACAGTCTGGCAATCACCATCCTCTCAAAGCCCGTAGAATTTGTGGCCATGTCTGGGATATCCAACACTTCGTGCCTCCAGATAATTTTGTTCGGCGCCATTTCTTTCATAAATGTGTACCATTAGTTTACAGACATCTCTGGTTAGATCATCCCCTGCTGATGCATTCAACCGAGCAGATGGGGCCAATTTGCTTCTAGTGCTGTAAGTACCCCAAGTTTGTCTGATAGTCATAGTTGTATGAGTGAAAAGACAAGTAAGAAGCCATATAAAGCTTGAGCGAGAAAACAAGTAAGAAGCTCCAATATAGCCTTAGCCGAGAGATGAGGTAAAATAAAATCTGCGAAAGCTAGAAAAAGGTGAGCTGAGTGAGAGTTTACCCGTAGTAGGAGAGGACTACCGCCGAAAATGTTTGTTTGGCCGGTAGAAACTAAATCCAAACCTATGAGTGTTTCCGCAAGAACCAACGGCACCACATTTTTTCGAGCACCCATTTGAGTTGTGACTCTCACCAAAGAAGGGTTGACCTGTCCATTTGGAGAAACTAGCAAACACACAGCAAGCACGCTGATTACTAGAGCAAATTGACGCCGAGCTTGTTAGGTGGTATCTTCTGTGTTGCCTTCAGGCCCGTACTATTCCATCAAGCGCATTATGTTCATTTCTCCGCCATTTAACAGATTCTCTGTTGCTCCCTTTGAAATATCGAGACAGGATTGCAAAAGTTTTGACATGCTTTTTCTGTAGGGTGGCACGACGATCACACTTGATGCAAATCCTTGGAGGTATGCTTGGAACTCCTCCACAGTTGGGCACAGCTCATCGTCCTCGAACCTAAAAACGTGAACATCTGGGTCCCAGAATTACACAGCTGCCATCAGAATCTTGGGGCGAAGCCTCACGTTTTGGAGAAAACAGAAGGCCACCAGCCCGTGAGACAAAAATGATAGCCAATCTCCGGCGACAAAGGTTGTTAACCACAGACTGATCAAGCCTGGGAGCTTATTTGCCATTATAGGGTTGGTGAAAACTTTAAGCTTGGAGGGATGCCTTCACATCTACAGGAGCATGGGTCTTTTATAGCCAGGGCATGAAATATCTCTCTTTTCAAAGCAAATATCTAAGGAAGGTGGCATTGTCCCCTTCAATGTAAGGGCACACCTGTGAAATGGCCCAGAGGTGTCCTGGACGACCAAGGGTAGTGACTAGGCTTGCAATGCCTTAGATTCAAGATAGGTCAAAGTTGGCGACTGAAGCAGCATTTGATTCTCGCGCGACGGTGTGAAACCAACGCGCGATGATTTGTTTCGCACGATGAACCCAGTTTTTACCACTAGGAAAAAGCAGGCCACTGTCTTTTGGGGAGGGATTCTCATTCTTCGTCTCACGCCTGATTCTGAATTGTTAACACTTCCAGCAGATCATTATGGGTGTATATGATTGTGTCGAAGCGTTAATTTCATTTTCAAGAGCTTAACAAAAAAAAAATCAACCTTTCAGAGGAAATTTCAAGTTTCAAAGAGGATTTGGAATCTTCGTGATGCTGTACAGACTGTTGCTTTATTGACATGCCAGGCTTAAAGGCCATACGACGATTCAAGAAATGGTGGAAAAGAAAATACAGCAAAAAGTGCTCAAGCAACCTAGCGGCACTTGACTTATTCTAAGTACAATGGTTTGGTGGTGTTCAGAAGTAGCCCCCATGTTGTGCTTTCCCTTCTTCGTGAAGCCACTCCACGTATTCGCTCTTGAGCCATGTGATGAAATTCGGATGGGGTCCCTCAAGCACCCTGTTATTCCATCCCCGCCGGTAGTTGCACAAGTTCCGAAGGTTAAAGGTTGGAAGTTCGAAGTCCTCGGCTCCAGCTTTGTGCAAGCCTTGATTCATGCCCAATTGATGGAGTATACGGCCCGGAATGTTGAAAGAAAAACTCGCCCGGCCAGCAACTACCATTCTCTCGAAGCTGATGGAGGTAACGGCTGTCTTCGGAATATTCAGCCATGGGCATCTCCAAACGATCTCATCAGAGTCCATGTCATGTAGGAAAACATACCACTCCATGGTCCCTCTTTCAGGATACAACATCGACCTCTCCAGCAAGTGCCTAGGAAAATGGTCCCAGCCCGCCTGCGGTGCTTCGAGCAAGCCAACCTTGTCGGACAGCCATATTTGTATGAGTGAAAAAATAAGTAAGGAACTAGATAAGGCCTAAGTGAAAAGACAAGTCAGGTTTCAGAATGAGCCTTAACCGAGCGTTGAGGTAAAATCAGAAAGTGTGAAAAACCAAGAAAAGGTAAGCTGAGTGAGAACCTACCTGGAGCAAGTGCGGACTTCCGCTGAATGTGTTTGTTTGGTCACTTTTGAACAAATCCAAACCCATCAATGTTTCTGCCAAAACCGTGAGAAATATGTTTTTGCGAGCCCTCATCTGTGCAGCAATGCTCACCAGGCTAGGGCTGACGTTTCCATTTGCAGGAACCAGCAAGTACGCCGCTAATGCACAGAGTGAAATAGCGAATTGTGTGTTAGCTTCCTTGATGTAATTCTCTAAGATTCCATCTGAACCATAAAGCTCTATGAGACGCGCAATGTCGAGTTTGCCATCGTGGATTATAGTTGCTGCCAGCTCTTTAGGAATATTGAGTGTCATTTGTAGCAGGCGATGCATATCCTCTTGGATTGGGGGAACAGCAAGTGTGTGGGAGTTAGCGAAGCCTTGGAGATACACTTGGAATTCCTTGACAGTTGGGCATAGCTTGTCTTCGTAAAATCGAAAAACGTGTGCGACAGGATCCCAATATGAAAGTGCAGCTCTGAGGAGTTTGGGGCATGGCCCCACGTATCAAAGGTCTTGGATGGAGGCCAGTCATTGTGATTCGGAATCTGATCAGTCGATGATTTCGGATCTTGATAGCCAAGCATCGACAAAGGCCGGCAAAGGGCTTTCCATCTCAAATGATAGAGGAATCTTAGTGATTGGAAGGCGTGGTATGTATTTGCTTGTGGCTAAAACCCTTCTTTTATAGGCAAAATTTCAAAAATATTGGTCTCGATTCTCGTGCTAAAGGATCCTAACACCTTTCAATGCAAGAACTTCTTCTCCTGCAACTTCAAAGCAATCTACAGCACGTTTGGGGGATGACAAGGCTTCTTGAGCCTTAAAATAGCAGAGTTGGTCAACAGGGGTGGCTTAGCGGGACTGGTCATCACGTGTTTGTCTCGCATGATAGTCCCTCCGTCGCGCGATCCATTCATTTCATCGCGCGATCCTGCAGTTTGTAATTTGACAGATTTCAGCACCTATTGTCCAAATTTTGTCGTTTTTTATTCCAAAGGCTCTTTTGCATTTTTGGTGGTTCCAGCAAGCCACAATGAGAATTTGTGACTGTGTCCAAGCATCAGATTCAAAATATCTCGCTTAACAAAGATTTTGGACCCTCGGCGGCCTATTTCAAGCTTAAATCGAGGTTTCAAGCGGCCGAATTTAATTTTAAGGGTTTCTGCTAGGCGCAATCATGCTGTATAGGTCATATGGATCTTGTGTGACTATATGGGGGTGTCGGTTTCAGTCCGAGACAAAATCGAGTCATGTTTAGCGTAGTATGTTGGTTTTTGCAGCATTTTTAGCACTTTCTGGTCTAAATCCTATTCCGGAACGTTTTTCTTTGTTCTATCGATTCGTATAAGTCATGTTGTACGCATTAGACCTTGTCAAGGTGTCGGTTTTGTCAAAATTGAAGTATTTTAGATTTTGGCTCATTAATGCACAAAATTCCATTATATTTCTCATATCCTCATGTCCTAGTCATATTCTAGGACATGTTTTCCTTTTTATTCAAGCTAGTCATCTGTACATGTGTACGTGTCTGTGTGCAGTGTCAATTGTGTTGTCAATACAAGTTTGGTATTAGTGGTTGGTTTTTGTTTTCTCTTATTCATTACAGGAGTTAATAAACCATGAAATGCAAATTTTAAAACTACCAAAAACCATGATCTATCCATATCAACGGTGGAGCTATTGTACGTGCGGCACTGCGGCCAATCAAAACCATCATGTCAACTAGGGCACATCTGCCCACAAGTCAAAAACGCACGTAGGCCTCAAAACAGCTATCAAGTATCAAGCTATCTACTTAGGCACACAGGCCCGAAAGCAAAAATCAAAAGCAGAAAATAAATGAGGCTCAGCAATAGCTCTCAATCGAACCAGTCGACGTCATCATCGTCGTCTTCTTCCTCTTCTCTTGGATCCCGTTTGTACCCGAGATCATCAGTAGTGTCATCAGAGCCGCTGCTACCAGACGGGTCTCTTTCTTCCTCTTCCTCTCCCTCTTCTTCTTCCTCATCTTCCTCTTCCTCAGAGATCTCAGGCTCTAGCCTCTTCCTTTTCCTTGTGGCCTCCTGCTAAGACGAGCGTTCTCGCATCTCAATTCTATATCTCTCCTCCGCGCGTGCCACAACCTCCTTGGCAGCTTGCAAGTCCCCAGCCGCCTGTTGAGAGCTCCTTATTTGACACTGGGTCATGGTTGGAGGAGCGGCAGCTACTGGTGCCGCCATTTTCTTCTATGGTGGAGGCCGTGCACTTTTTCGCCTAGGAGCCGCCTGTCTTTGTACCTGCATTGTGTTTTCATTTCAAGCATCAATATATATTTTTGCATTTTGTATACATATAATGTTGAAACAGGTACAATTCTAAAGCTCATCAATTTCAAATCGAAAGGGCATCAAAGCATACCTTATATCGAGAGCAAGTGCATACATCAAGTATTGCAAGTATCGAAAGCAGGAGTGTATCGTTTTGTATACCTGAGATCGCTGAGGAACCGCTGACTGAGCTCAAGAGGGAGTTAGTATCGGATAGCTCAAGTGCAATGGAAAGCCACTTGTCGCTCTCCTCACTACATTTTCCAACGCTAGCATGCGTCAAACAATTTCGTTCACCCGATCAACAGGCACCTGTGTACAGTATGACATTTTCAAGCAAACACAACAATAATGCAAAGGTATCAAATTTCAGGAATGGAGGATATTCTTACCGGGACAATAACAGGTGTAGGCTCAACCTTGGTAGGAACAAGGAGTACTTCAGCTGGATTCCCCTGTGTGTCCACCACGGCACCTTCCATATCAACTCTGGAAGCCTACCTCTCACAGGACCGCTCGTGCTCCGTCTCACACGGCTCTCACCACTTCTTGGTCTCTCTGCAGCAGCCCTCCTCTCCTCAGCAGCTTCGTGAGCCTGACTCCGCACTTCTCTGAAATCCCGAACTCTCAGTGGTCCCGCTAAATGCTCTCTCTGGTATGTGGCATAGTCCATATCGGGATGCAAGTAGTGTGTCAAGTCAGTATCAGGCTGCGTGAATCTCTCTAGCTCGGCGCTTGTGTACTCTCCTATGTGTGAGGCCCGTGGTGGAAGTGGCACAGGCACCTGGAACTCAATGTAGTCAAGTGACTGGTGTGTCACTCGATCTCCCAAGTACCATTGCCAGCCAAAGGCCGACTCCAGTAGCACTCTGCTAGCCGTGACAGCCCTACTCTTAGCCAAGTACTCAGGCTCTGGCCCTGCTACTCTCTAGGGATCCCATTCGACCTACGAAATCAGACAAGCAAGCAATGCAAAGTTTGATCAACGACAGCATTAAAGCAATGTTGGGATGCATATTCTACTGGGTGAAATTTCGTGTTATACCTGTGAAGATCAAACCTCGTCTAAGTATATCCGGAAGCCATTCAAGTTGCCTCTTCCTTTCTTCTTTCCCATGTCTTCCTTGCTCCAGACATGCGTGCGTGGGAAGATCCTCAGGTTTGGGCATTTGGACGCCGGCCGGCACATGTTCAAAGCCTCATAGGCTCAAAGCTGCACAATAATCAAATAAGTCATGTCATCAGTACATGCAAGTTATATAGTCAAGCAGGCTATGTAGTCAATCATATGCAAGTATGAATTGAAATTATACTTTATTGAAATCATACCTCCCAAATTCTCTAGTACCCGACTGTGCTCTGCTCCGTCATCGACGAGTCCCCCAAAAAGCCATAAGCTGTACCGAGTGCTGCTCCACCCCAATCGAAGCGTGAAACTGTCCTCAGATCTCTCAACCCTAGCAGGTACGACAAGTGCACCTTGCTTTGCCTGTTTGGATACAAGGAAGCACCGACAAGGTACAGCAAGTAAGCCCTAGCCATCTGCTCTGCCTCCTGCTCGGACGTCACCTTCTTCTTAAGGTACTCCTTGAATTGCTTGTATCTTGCCATCCCCTCTTCAATCTTTGGTGCCTCTCCTAAAAACCACTCCAGCGCCACCGGATCCTCGTGAATGCCTGAGTCAAACAGGATAGGCTCGCCCCTAACTCTCAGGCTAGTGATCGCTGCGAAATCTGTGGGTGTTACTGTCATCTCCCAAGTGGTAAGTGGAAAGTGTTTGTGGTATCCCTCCACCTCTCTGCAAGTGCAACTAAGACGGCATGGTCATTTTTGACCGGGGAGAGAGTCTATATGAACTCGCCAAAGCCCGCCTCGTCCACTAATTGCCTCACTCTTGCTGGCAGACTTTTGTACAGCGCCAAAGAACTACACGTGCCCCCAAAGCCGTGGATATCTCTCGGTCTCACTCTCACCTGTTTCAAACATAAAGATGAACAAATAAGGGAATATGTCAGCACGTGGGGCTCTTATTTTCAAGTTCCAGGTAATCAATGCAGCCTACAATGGATGGTTGGTTCAAGTTATTACAAGCATGGCTTGTCAATCAAGGACAATGGTGTTGTGACAAGTTTTGGATTGTTACATAAATTGAATACATGCAAACAAATACAAAATTGAATTGCAAAAGGGGGTTGCTATGAATATACTTCAGTCCAAGTGTTCGAGCTATGAGTCTAGGGCTCGCTCAGCACGAGCTCGGCGTCGTACTCTGTCCGCCGTGGCGTGTAGGCCGCAAAGCCCGACGACATGAATAGCTGTGGCGTGGGAGGCACATACGCCTCCACTACAAAGTCAGGTCGTATCAAGCCCTCAACCTCAGCCACAGCCGTCACCCTAGGCCTCTGGGCTTCCTCTCCGGCTCTCTCCTCGGCTTCCATATCCCTCAGAGCCTCCTCCTCTTTGGCTCTCTCCCTCTTGGCCCTGGCCGTTGCCTCTGCTGCCTCTATTGCTCTCTGCCGCTCCTCTCGAGCCGACAAGACAGCCACTTGTAGACACCCTAATCTAGGCCTCCGAGTAATTTTTAAGTTCCCCGATGATGAAATAAAGAAAAATATACGTTCAAGACTTGGATTGTTGCTCCTTCGCTACTCCTTCTCTAAACCTTAAGAAAACCCATTCACAAACATGTAGGGTGGCCCTCGATTCAATTGCAAAGAGAAAAACACGTTTGCATGGTCAAAAACAACTTTTTCTATGACACACCAATGGTAAAATGGGGACACATTTCAATGAATAAAATGTCTTTAAGTAAACCCAATTGGGTTAGAAAGAGGACTCAACAAGCTTTCCAACGCTTCAAAAAACGCCCAAATCCGAGTTCGAGATTGTCCGAGGCGCCCCCGCGAAGTTTGGTGTGCTGTGTTGACACACAATACCGTACGACATTTCAAGAAATTTCAAAAAACTCACTCCGCCGCACAAGATTTCAATATACAGCATGACATTTCTCCTTATGTCAGCCGGCGTTTTGGGAAAAAGTTTTGACAGCCGCAGAAAGTTGTCGGCCATGCCTGCAGATGCAATATTTCGGCCCAGAAGCCACCTCCCCTCTTTGCAGTGCTCATCATTGGCTCTCTTGCCTTTAAATAAACCCTCCCCCCCCAGTTGAGAAGCACCCTTTCAATTCCAAGTAAAGTTATTCTGCCATTTTCTAGACTCCCACTCTCTCTCTCTAAAAAGACCCCTCTTGATTCTCTCTCTCTACAACTCCTTACACCCATTACAATAAACATCTCTTTCTCTCTCTACATCAACTCATAAGTTGGGCTATTACGAAATCAATCTCAAGTTGATCTCCTTCTCTAAATCTCTACACTCATTTGCTCACAAGTCTCTCAAAACTCAATCCAAATCAACCTCACATCCTTCAATCCCCATTCAAGCATTTCAAATCCAAATCAACTTTTATTCCTCCATCTTCAAGCACATCCAAGCTTCAATCAAAAGGTATAAACATATTTCTTGGTCTAAACTACGTTTAGTTTTGAGGGGAGCCGATCTATGCCCTTCTCAATCTTTCTATACTGAGTTTAGGTATCAAACGAGCTTTATATTCAAAAAGCACAAAACAAAAAAATAGTTTCTGTACCGGATACGCTACATCGTGCGGCGTTTTACAACTCCACACGGCGTAGTGTATTACGCCGTGCGATATTTTATTTCTTTTACATACTCCTTCTTATGTTATTTTGTTTAGTCTGTTTGTTACTTTTCTGTGCAGGCACATTCCAGAATCAAGTTTCATGTTAAAAGTCATCTTTTTGACTTTATTAAATCTTTTAACACTTTAAAAAGTTTTTAACATTGTTTTACATGATGAGATGAACAAACAGGTCTTGTAAATCATTTTTAGAGATTCGAAAAATATAAAAAACTATTTTGCAGACCTATGGGTTGTTTTGTCATGTAAAAGCAAACTGATTCTGGAATGCGTAAATAGGTGGACTGCACGGCGTTTTAGATACACCGTGCGATGCATCCGATCAATCGCGCGGTGTTTCATTTGTTATTGGCAGACTGTTGCGATGCTGTTGTTTCATTTTCTATACATTACTCATCATTTCATACTGTACAGTTTGCACCACAAGCACGCCAATGTGATATATTTTCCATGTCCCTTTCCTGTATATGTTTTAATCAAAATTAAGTTTTTCAAATGATATTAAATCCCCCATTTAAAATGCTAAGTAGAGACCGGTTTTACCGGGTTAGCGGGGTGCTTTTCCAACAAAACCTTCCATGTTCGTAACGTGGCTCCTGAACCCAAAATCTCAACGTTTTCGCTAGACTAAAAGCCTTTTTCTCTCAAACAAACTCCCAGTTTCTCGGATTATCCATCTCAAAAATTCAGGTGGCGACTCTTCTTTTGAGCGCGCGCCAGGATGGGGAGCCCACAGTGGCAACTCTGCTGGGGATTTTGCATTAATCAAAAATTTAGAAATTAATACATAAATGAACAATCTTTCAAAAGTCTATGAAAACAGTACGCTTCACGCTGCTGAAGAACGGAATGGTGACGTAACAGGATTTTACATCCGACCAATCCGAACTGGGACTTTTACTATTGTTCGCTTGTGTAGTTTTCTCCAAAGTATTGATTAATAAAGTGAACCAAGCTTGAAAGGCATTTTCTTTGGGGGATTTAATATCATTCGAAAATTTTAACTTTGTTTTCTTTTACACTTTGCACAGCATAAGCCTCGCCAGTGTATTTCGACAATCTTGCCCGGTTCGCCGGTGACAAGCTCTCCCGGGATGCCTTGCAACCCTCGACGATGATAAGTCATCGTGCCGTTCGACCAATGTCTTACAATATACTTAACGTGGGGAGTACATCTTAGCTCTAGTCCGGGGAACCCTTTTGAGACCCAAACCGGCTTTTACACTTGTACATAACCATAGAACCATCCCAACTAAGATAGGAACCCGCGGTGAGGACTTATGTGATATATCCTGTTTATGTGCTTCTCTATTCTGTACATGCATATTGTTCATGCATTATTGCGCTCTGCAAACTAGAAGATAGGGCTCCCTTAGGATTTGGTCGGTCTAGGAGACCGTAAATCCATGGAGTTTGTGATACCTTCGGCGTTTGCCGTGCCCATACGGCTTCTTTGGTTCAATCTAGCCTTAAGGAATATTGACATTTGGATTCCGGCAACCATATTGCTCTGTCTCGGACGGTCAAAATAAGGTGATTGGCTCTGATCCCAAACGAATGAAATTTAACCTACCTGACACGACCTACCCGGATTGTCGGAAGTCATCTGTGCCATGTTTTAAATGAGATTTGAACCACGGTAGGTCCTTAGGACAGTCTAGGAGACTCTAAATCCATGGAGTATGGGATACCTCCGGTGTTCGCCGTGCCCGAACAGCCCCTCTAGTCCAGATCTAGCCTTAGAATGTGCTTGTATCTATGTTTTGGCAACCTCATTGCTTTGTCTCGGATGGTCAAGATAAGGAGATTGACTCTAATTCCAAAGCATTTAGAATTTAACCTGCCTGACACGACTTACCCTTGGCTGCTGGAACCCCGGTACAGTCATATCCTAAGTGAGATTTAGAGCTGAGGTAGGTCTTAGAACGTAGACAACGCTGACGACATTGTATGGACATGATTCTCGGGCAGAATTTGAGCCGCCTTTTTGCTTTACTGTCAATTCTGAAACATTTAAAGGACTTCACCCAATTGGAACCGTCCGGCTCAAAAGGGGGGTTCACAAAGAGCAGCTCAGTCACCGATAGTGACATTTGAAATGGTGGGTCAAAGGAATGAAGTAGGGGAAATCAAGCAGGCTATGGTTGACCTAGAAGATCAACTTTTTTTTTTTTTTTTGAATTTGACCTAGAAGATCAACTCAGGTAGTCAATTACGAACATAGATGGTCAGCTCAAGTCAGTCATCGCCGATGTCCAAAAGAACATGATCATGATGTTCAAATTAATGCAAGAAATCAGTGACCGCCAACCAGCCAAAACAACTCCTAATCCAGAATCATCGCTCGGCAGGGATGGGCCCGTCGCTGACCCCCAAGTGGCAGAATTGATCGCTAAAATAAGCAAACTCAAGGAATCTATCCTTGAAACAGAAAGGATGGGGAGGAATGAAATAGACATGGATCGTTTAAGTCTATTTCCCAATGCAAAACTGCCTGAGAACTTCAAAGGGATAGACTTTGCCAAATTCGATGGGACTACTGATCCAAGGGCCCACTTGCTAGGGTATGTTGGGTCTCTTTCCATGTGAGGGGTCGAAAAAGATGCTTGTTCCACGAGTCACTTACTGGCCCAGCTCTACAATGGTTCCTTTCCTCGGCACCCTCAAAGAAAAAGACGTGGGAGGACATTGGAATGACTTTTGTGTCCCAATACGACTTCAACGTTGAGCTAAAAATGACCACCCGAGAACTTGAGAACACCAAAATGGGCGAAAATGAGAGTTTCGCTGACTATGTGAAAAGGTGAAGAGCCAAAGCTGCCCAAATGCACGATAAGCCAGACCTAAAAGAGCAGATGCGTATCATCACTAAAAACCTGCCCAGTGCCTTTGCCCCCTACATGGTTCTGTTGCAGTCATCTCCCTATTTTGAGACCTTCTACGATTCTAGATTGGCTGTTGAAGAAGCACTCAAGGATGGTACCTCGAGAAGAAAGAACCCGCCTTAAAAGACAAGGGACTCCATCCCGACAATGGCGAAATCCTTTTTGGAAACAGCAATACCTTCCACGTCGGGAACTCCTCAAATGCCAAATCCCTCGAAATAAACCGAATAGCTGATAAACCAACTCGCACTTTCACCCAATTCAGCACACCCCTATCCACACTCTATGAACAACTCCTCAAAGCTGGCCTCATCGAGCCGCTCCCTCCAGCTCCTCTACCTCAAAAGCTCTCAGCATCCCATAACCCAGGTACCTTCTGCATCTTCCATCAAATGCCTGGCCATAACACAAACGACTGCATCCGCCTTCGCCATGCTATCTAAGATCTCATTGACAACAAGGTCATTAAAGCACCTCCTCAACCAAAGCCAGACCCCAGGCCCAAGCGCAATCCTTGCATCAACACTGCCTTCTTTAGCAAAGAGGAGTAAAATATCAAGAGTCATGCAACTGTCCGACTTTCCACGAGTTTTGGAAATCTTCAAATTTTCGAGTCAAGTTTTCATCCTTGTTGTGTCAGTCTACGCTTCGAGTCTTTCAAGCTTTCGCTTTTGTATCTGTATGTTATCAAAAAATAAATAAATCAAAGTAGAGAGTTGGTTTCGTAATCTTGAACTACGTTATGACCTGATTCCTTTACGGGATACGTAGGCAACCTCACCCTGAGGCCCAGTCACGAGCATTCGAGTCAATCCCAATATTCAGTCATAGTCTTTTGAGTCAACCCCTGCTGGTTCGACTGCTGTCTTTCAAGTGTCGCGTATTTGTGTCAAAATCATCATAATAAACTCAGATTTTTGTGATTATTCCTGACCCAACTCGGAATTGTTTTCCGCCATCGCTTGAGAATCATAATAATCACTTCAAAACACGAGATGATTTTTGATTGAACCCTCACCCCATGCAAGAAGAACAATTTCAAGGGACTGTTCCCTGACGCCATTCCATTGAATAATGCCTTAGTTCTGAAGAACAAAAAAAAAAGCTCGCTAGGTCAAAATCTCAAAATCTGATCTAGGTAAAAGTTAGAGCATACAAACAAAAGCCTCTCAATGAGCATCTGGGATTTGGTTGTTAGGTTGTGCAATCCAAAATGACGAAAAGCTATCGTTTCTTTCATCCTACACATAAAAATATATCATTTGATAGCCTCTTTGAGCCACAATCAAATTCTTTGATTAAAAAATTAAAAAAAAAAAAACAACTAGCCAACTATCCCCCGCATTGGGGAGAAATGAAAAATAAAAGTGCCAAAAAAAACTTTGAAATTCAAATCATCAAAAGGGTGAGAGTGCCAAACACATCGAGATTCAAAGAATCAACAGGATGAAAATGCCGAACACACTGAAAGGCATTGAAGGCATGAGAAAGCAAATAAAAAATGAAAAGAAGGCACCTACAAATCAAAGATAGCTGCTAGAATTGAAAACCCAAAAGAAAGTGAAATTTTTTAGCCTAACATCCTTTTTTTGTCAAGCCCAAAACATGGCCCACATTACAACCCAAAATATCCTTTCAGATTGGAAAGCACAACTTGATAACAAGAGTCCTAGGTGTTATGTTAAAAGACATCAATACATTGAGGCATTATGTGAAACCCACATCAATCAAGGCGAAAATCCAAATGGCGACATGGGCTGTCATTAGCAACTTGGTTCATGATAAAAACTCTTGTGTTTTGATCAATTGATGGAGTAAAACAAATTTCGAAGGGCAAAATCACAAAAACCTGGTTTGTCGTAAATTATAGGACATAAATCCTGTTTTCTTCAAAGATTCAAACTTTCCGCCCAATCAGAAGCACTATTCAAAAGTCGCTTCGTTCATAAACGGTCTTTCCCTCCTTCGTATATTGGAGTCAACATAGTCCTGTCAAAGTCCACTCGCTTTGCTAAAAGGTCAAACCAGTCGTCTTGGCCTTGTCAATCCTAAACTCGTGAAAGTCGCCCCTGAGAGAAGCTTGTTAGGCCATAATCATAGCCTGGATTGCGCTTGGTCAACTGCATGTCAAAACCATCAGAATTGAGGGTCATTGCTCACTGGGGTACATCGGCGCAATGAAAGAAAATCTAGGACTCAAACCACGGCCAAAGGCAAACCCCACCTTAAATTCGACAAGGAATCCAACCCAAATTCAAAGTTTCTAAGAATACCGATCCACTGGCCAACGACAGTAAAGCAAATAGGGTGCTCAGACACATCCCCTATTTTTTTAAAGAATATCATCATCGTTGTTGTTCGGTGTCATAGGCGAATCTCGAATATTGTCCAAAAGTCATTCAACCAAACTACGGTCCAAAAGACCTAAGCTTCTCATTCAACCAAGATACGGTCTAAAAGACCTAATGTTTCTTAGTCTCCCAAGCTACGATCCAAAAGACCTAATGCTTCTTTGTCTATCAAGCAACGGTCAAAAGGACCTAAGCTTCTCAGTCAATCGGCGATGGTCAAAATGATCTAAGCTTCTTCGTTTATCAAGCGACGATCAAAAGGACCTAAGCTTCTCAGTCAATCGGCGACGATCAAAATGACAGAAGCTTCTTCATTTATCAAGCGACGGTCAAAAAGACCTAATGCTTCTTTGTCTATCGAGCAACGGTCAAAAGGACCTAAGCTTCTCAGTCAATCAGCGACAGTCAAAAGGACCTAAGCTTCTCAGTCAATCGGCGACGGTCAAAATGACCTAAGCTTCTTTGTCTATTGAGCAACGGTTAAAAAGACCTAAGCTTCTCAGTCAATCGGCGACGATCAAAATCACCTAAGCTTCTTCGTTTATCAAGCGACGGTCAAAAGGACCTAAGCTTCTTTGTCTATCAAGCGACGGTCCAAAAGACCTAAGCTTCTCAATCAACCGGGCTACGGTCTAACTATGCCTCTTAGTTTCTCAAGCTATGGTTTAACCGACCTAAAAGCCTCTTAGTTTCTCGAGCTATGGTTTAACCGACCTAAAGTCTTTTCATCTCTCGGGCTACGGTTTAACTGACCTAAAAGCCATTTAGTTTCTCGAGCTACGGTCTAAACGACCTAAAGTCTCTTCTTCTCTCGGGCTATGGTCTAACCGACCTAAAGCCTCTTAGTCTCTTGGGCTATGGTATAACTGACCTAGGAGCCTTTTAGTCTCTCGAGCTGTGGTTCATCCTTTGGGACTACACTCTGTCTAGCACTTTGTCCTTCGGGACTGCACTCTATCTACACTTCATCCTTCGAGACTGCACTTTGTCCTCTGAGACTTCATTTTGTCTAGTACTCTATCCTCCGGGACTCGCACTTTATCTGCACTTCATCCTCTGGGACTCACTTTTGCCATACTTGCATTTTACGTGCTCACGCGACATGACATATCAACTTGCATCATTATTTATGTATTGTCTCAATCGAACTTCAAATTCAAGCCACTTTCAAAAATTCAAGCTATTCAAATTCAAGTCTCTTCCAAAATTCAAACTATTCAAATTCAAGTCTCTTCTAAAATTCAAGTTTTTGAAATTCAAGTCTCTTTCAAAATTCAAGTCTCTTTCAAACTTCAAGCTTTTCAAATTCAAGTCTCCTTCAAAATTTAAGTCTCTTTCAAACTTCAAGCTATTCAAATTCAAGCCACTTTTAAAATTCAAGTCTCTTTCAAACTTCAAACTATTCAAATTCAAGTCTCTTTCAAACATCAAGCTATTCAAATTCAAGTCTCTTTCAAAATTCAAGTCTCTTTCAAATTTCAAGCTTTTCAAATTCAAGTCTCCTTCAAAATTCAAGTCTCTTTCAAATTTCAAACTATTCAAATTCAAGCCACTTTCAAAAATTCAAGTTCTTCAAAATTCAAGCTATTCAAATTCAAGTCTCTTCCAAAATTCAAGCTTTTCAAATTCAAGCCCCGAGCTATTCAAATTCAAGCTATTCAAATTCAAATATCTTTCAAAATTCAAGCTATTCAATTCCAGTCTCTTTCAAAGTTCAAGCTATTCAATTCAAGTCTCTTTCAAAATTCAAATTCAAGCTTTTCAAGTCTCTGTCAAAATTCAAGATATTCAAATTCAAGCTAAAGTTATTTCCAAAATTCAAGTCAAATTCAAAAAGATTAAAGCTTTCAAAAAGTAAGTCTCTTCATCGTTCGAGCATTTCGTCCTCTGGGACTCTTTCTCGCATAACACTATCTGCTCACATCAAACTACATGCATTGTCCCAATTGAACTATGTTGATCTGATCCCTACAATGGGGTACGTAGGCAGCTCCATGAGCGACCACCTTTATTGCATTCTTGCATTTGACCTAAAGACTTTGGAGCGATGGATTGAGTTATCTATTCTTTGACGTCACTCATATCTGATTGTGATATCTGAGTTCCGTCAAAGAGGGACTACTCTAGACACCCCAATCTAAGCCTCCGAGTAATCTTTAAGTTCCCCGATGATGAATGTAAGGACCCATATTTTTTGGATATTATTTAAAAGTTTTATAAATGTTCGAAATTGAGGAAAATATGAAATTTCTTGAGTTTATTTGATGATTATGTGCCTAAATCGTGCTTTAGTTGGTTGAAATTTGAGTTAGTGATCGTTCTTAGTTTTTCTGCAAAATCGCCCGCTGCTTGCATTGGTACCAATACCAACTTTTTGAGGTATCAATACCTAAGTACCAATACCTACTTTTTGAGGTATTGGTACCTTGATTCTGATTGCTTACTGAATTTGTTTGGTATCAATACCTAATTTTTAAAGTACCAATAAATTGACTCGGATTGCTCACTAGATTGATTTGGTACCAATACCTACTTTTTGAGGTATTGGTACCATTGTCTCAGAAAACTGTTCTTGAACTTTATTGATCATTCGTCGATTGTATTGGCTCCCGATCACTTCTAACACTCTCCAATCACATTCTAATCATATTTAAACTCAATTACTCCTGTTCCAATGATTCATTGATTGTTCTAATCCTTTCGATACTCGTTAAAGGTAATCTTAGTACCGTCGTAATTGGAGAAAGAACCGTAAGGTTGTTTAGGTGTACCGTAGGTTATATGAGGCGTTGTGGTGAGTGTGATGGGTAGTCGTGAGTTTGGCTAGTGATCCGAAAGGTAACTTAGTAACTCATATCCTTGTGATTTCATCTCGTTGATTACTCTAAACTCCTTGACCTCTCGTTCACAAGATTTTAGGATAGAGACTAGTGGTTAATGTGTCGTAAAGTTACTTATGAGTTCAGTATGCTATGTAGGTTATGGTGATATACTTAAAGGAAATGTGTGTGCTTATCTATTTGTTGGTGTATGTGACGGTTGATGGTTTGTATCATAATGAGATATGAATGACTGTTTGAGATTACGGACACAACGAAAACTTGACACTACGGGTATCACCACGCGGTGGTGAGACGACCGGAATTAACACTACGGGTATCACCATGGACATTCGGTGAGACGACTGGAATCACGCAAATGAACGGGTATCACCATGGAGATTCGGTGAGATGACCGGAAACAAGCGATACATGCGAAAACCTTGGATGTTATGAGATGAGATTATCAGAAAACAAAAGAAAGAATGGTTTTTGCTAAATTGGATTGTTTAAAATGGAAAAAGGGTCTTTCGATGAAAAATCCTCCGGTTACTCAAGCTCGAATAAGCGGAGTTTGACCACTATAGGTCATGTATGTCTATACATTACATCTATTTGGGAAAACAAAAGAGTTTTTGATGTCAGATGAGAATAAGAAAGAAGGTTTATTGAGGAATCGAGGAATGTGAAAGATTGTGAAATGGGAATGAATGTGGAAACACACATGACGTGATAAATCAGTTGATAAACCAAATGTTGATTATTTGTGATTGATGTGGGGACGTTTGTAGCACTGGTATGACGTGTGAGATGATAGGTGTTGCATATAGGATTGTCTAGAATCCTTTAGCCTTATTGAGTTGCTTGTTGATAGCCATGTAAACCTTGGGTATATCTGTCTATATTCATTCCCTTTAGATGCATAGCTCATTATGTTTCCTTATAACTTGCGTATAGATTTCTCTACTGGGCTAGTGTAGCTCAACCTATCATTTTCAGGTACATTGCAGGTCATTGTCGTGGAGTGCTTGGAGTGCATGCTGTTGTTGTCGGTTAAAGCTATTTTCGGAAGCACTTGTCCTCTTTTTTTTTTTTGTAAACTAAACTGTATTGTATTGTATATCTAATGTGGAACTTTGTAACTTTATTGGGCAAGTTTTGTGGAATTGGGGACTGAATTATCTTTGGGTTATTATTGTAACTCTGGTGAGAATTTTAATTATCAAATGTTATTATTATTTATGTTGAAAATTGAGCGTGACAATGAAATAAGGAAAAATATACCTTCAAAGCTTGGATTGTTGCTCCTTTGCTACTCCTTCTCTAAACCTCAAGAAAACCCCTTCACAAACATAAAAGGTGGCCCTCGGTTCTATTGCAAAGAGAAAAACACGTTTGTTTGGTCAAAAATAACTTTTTCTATGATACATCGATGGTAAAATGGGTACACATTTCAATGTATAAAATGTCTTTGAGTAAACCCAAGTGGGTTAGAAAGAGGACTCGACAAGCTTTCCAACGCTTTGAAAAACGCCCAAATCCGAGTGTGGGAGTGTCCGGGGTGCCCCCGCGAAGTTTGGTGTGCTATGCTGACACACAATACCCCGCGGTGTTTCAAAACGTCGCGCGGCATTTCAGAAACGCAATGCGGCATTTCAAGAAATTTCAAAAAAATCACTCCGCCGCACGAGATTTTAATATACAGCATGGCATTTCTCCTTATGTCGCGCGGCGTTTCAGGAAAAAGTTCTGACAGCAGCAGAAAGTTGTCGGCCACGCCTGCAGATGCAATATTTCAGCCCAGAAGCCACCTCCCCTCTTTGCGTTGCTCATCCTTGGCTCTCTTGCCTATAAATACACCCCCCGTCTAGTTGAGAAGCACCCCTTCAACTCCAAATAAAGTTACTTTGCCATTTTCTAGACTCCCACTCTCTCTCTAAAAAGACCCCTCTTGATTCTCTCTCTCTACAACTCCTTACACCAATTACAATATACATCTCTTTTTCTCTCTACATCAACCCATAAGTTGGGCTATTACAAAATCAATCTCTAGTTGATCTCCCTCTCCCTCTACACTCATTTGCTCACAAGTCTCTCAAAACTCAATCCAAATCAACCTCACATCCTTCAATCCCCATTCAAGCATTTCAAGTCCAAATCAACTTTCATTCCTCCATCTTCAAGCACATCCAAGCTTCGATCAAAAGGTATAAACATATTCCTTGGGCTAAACTACGTTTAGTTTTGAGAGGAGCCGATCGATGCCCTTCTCAGTCTTTCTATACTGAGTTTGGGTCTCAAACAAGCTTTATATTCAAAAAGCACAAAACAAAAAAATAGTTTCTGTACCGGATACGCTACAACGTGTGGCGTTTTACAACTCCGCATGGCGTAGTGTATTACGCCGTGCGATATTTTTGTTTCTTTTACATGCTCCTTCTTATGTTATTTTGTTTAGTCTATTTGTTACTTTTCTGTGCGGGCACATTTCAGAATCAAGTTTCATGTTAAAAGTCATCTTTTTGACTTTATTAAATCTTTTAACACTTTGAAAAGCTTTTAACATTGTTTCACATGATGAGATGAACAAAAAGGTCTTGTAAATCATTTTTAGATATTCAAAAAATATAAAAAACTATTTTACGGACCTATGGGTTGTTTTGTCATGTAAAAGCGAACTGATTCTGGAATGCATAGACAGGTGGACCGCACGGCATTTTAGATACACCGTGCGATGCATACGATCCGTCGCGCGGCGTTTCATTTGATATTGGCAAACTGTTGCGATGCTGTTGTTTCATTTTCTATACATTACTCATCATTTCATACTGTACAGTTTGCACCACAAGCATGCCAATGTGATATTTTCCATGTCTCTTTCCTGTATATGTTTTAATCAAAGTTAAGTTTTTCAAATAATATTAAATCCCCCATTTAAAATGCTAAGTAGAGACCGATTTTACCGGGCGAGCGGGGTGCTTTTCCAACAAAACCTTCCCCGTTCGTAACGTGGCTCCCGAACCCAAAATCTCAACGTTTTCGCTAGACCAAAAGCCTTTTTCTCTCAAACAAACTCTCGGTTTCTCGGATTATCCATCTCAAAAATCCGGGTGGCGACTCTTCTTTCGAGTGCACGCAAGGGTGGAGAGCCTACACCACTCTAACCCCGAGATTCTCCTCGAGCAGCCTTGCTAGCCTCTTGTCACTCAAATACTCTACGAAATCCTCTTGGGTGATTGGCCGGTGACTTAATGACTGGGCTGTAGGATGAAACATTGCACCTTCAGACTGTATATCTCTGGTCTCATCCTCCTCGGCCACAATCGGATCTTTTTCTCGCGCCGGATCCCATACCGGTGAACCCGTACTTGGCCCACTATCACCAATCTCAGCACCACCGTCTTCGGCATCTCCAAAACCACCACTGATTACCACCGAGCCTCCCACTGCCATGCTCGGGTCCAATGGCCGAACAACGGGCCCCACGGCCCCAACTTCCTTTATCGCGCGACTCTCTAGCTCCGTCGCGCAATGCTCGCCATCATCACCAACCTCCTGCTCGCGGTCTTGATCATCGCCGTCGTGGCCTGCTACCACTGCACCCTCGACTCCGATAATCTCTGTCACCGTCTGATCTCCTGTTTCGACCTCCATTGGGCCTCCCCGGTCCTCTAGACGATCAACAACCTCTCCTCCAGCAAAATCAAGGATTTTGGAAGAAGGGTTTGAGAGAGAAGAGAGTTTGAAACTGCTATGAGCAGTTTCAGAACTCCCCCAGCGAGCCAGACCAATCATGTTCATCCCTCTTATTTCAGCCCATAGATGCCTCTTATGGTCTTATATGAATTTGTGGGGGTCAGTATCACGAGAGGGAGACTTTGAAGAAAGTAGCCTCTACCATGCTTGAAGAAGATCTTGACCCTCCTTCTCCCAATTCATTGGCTAGTTACCAGTCTGGTTTACTCGAAGCCATGTTGGTGGAGTAAGAAGGGATAGAAGGAAGCTCTTCCCCTATGGAGGTATCAACACAAGAAGTTGAAACGAAGAATGTTAAGGAAATCGAAGCAGTTAAACCAGTCAAGGAAGTGGCCACAATCCAATTTGGGGGCCAACCAGAAGTACAAGTTAATATGGTGTACCCATGCTCTATGGATTTCTTCAAGAGTGGCCAGATATCCAAAGGCCAAGGAGATGATTGGTCGAACTTGGGCAAGCTAGACAATTCTGAAGAAACACTGAGTGATGAGGAATTGAACATTATATGTAACAATTGTGACTTGGAAGAAGTGGCTCAGATCGAGATGAACGAAACCCTGGTATGTGAAATTGAGCAGAATCAAGAGAGTTTGGAGGTAAGCTCAAAAGAAAGTGCTTGTTTCGTGCCAGATTCCATGTCCAACATCGAGTATCCCTTGGTAATAGATTTAAATTATGTGAAAATTTCATATCCATTTAAATTACCTACTAACGCAATGAGACAACATTTGCATCCATTATATATTACTGCATATTTTGATAGAATCCCACTTAACAGAATCTTGGTGGATAATGGGGCTGCAGTGAACATTTTGCCTTTCCAAATCTTAAAAAAGTTAGAAAAAGGAAAAGCAAAATTGATTCCAACCAGCACATCCATTGCAGGATTTACTGGAGAAAGCCAACATGCCAAATGGATCATCTCCATTAGATTGGCAGTGGGTGGAAGAGATTGGATTCATTTAATTTGTTCATTCCAAAGCATGATTATATATCCCCAGCAGTGGTCCGCCTGTGCACGCTTCAATCAGCGACAATCTATCCGTCCAATTATCAATCAGCGACGATCCATCCGTCCAATTTCAATCAGCGACGATCTATCCGTCCAATTTCAATCAGCGATGATCCATCAGTCCAATTATCAATCAACGACGATCCATCCGTCCAATTATTAATCAGCGATGATCTATCTGTCCAGTTATTAATTAGCGATGATCCATCCGTCCAATTATTAATCAGTGATGATCCATCTGTCCAATTTCAAATCAGCGACAATCCATCCGTCCAATTTCAAATCCGCGACGATCCATCTGTCCAATTTCAAATCAGCGATGATACATCCATCCAATTTCAAATTCAGTGACAGTCCATCTATCCAATGTCAAATTCAGCGACGATCCATCCGTCCAACTCATTTATTCCCCAAGAGAGTTCATATCAACGATCGATCCGCTTTCCGACCCCTTTGGTTCACGATATTTTTACATACTATTTTGCATTTTACATAAATCGGCTTTTGGGCAGGTTTGCTGGGTGTCTAGAAATCTTTGACGTTACTCGTACCAGTCAATGGTGCTTCGCGTTCAGTCAAAGAGGGACTACTGTAGACACCCCAATCTGGATCTCCTGATCGTTTTACTTCATTTTTCAGTTTCTTGTTTCCTCGATGATGAATCAGATCAAAAGCAGTCTTGAAAGTGAAAAGGTTTGAACATGGAGTGAGTGGAACCCTTTCTAAACCCCAAAACCCTATATCAAAACCCTAACCCAGGTTTGACCATCACGCGTTGAACTGGTTTTTTCACGCAATGAACCATCTGCCAGGTGTTGGTCAAAGTCAAAGCCTTGACTGTTTACCAGCGCGCGAGTTGGAAGTTTCGTCGTGCGATGATGTCATACCATCGCGCGATGGTCAACACCTGTCCCTTTCACCTTTTTCCAGCAGGATTTTGTGATGATCAGGGGTTTGCAGAGCTGTATAACCCCGTTTTCGTCACCAGTACAGCGTTTTGCAAGGCTGGGCTTGCCCCAACTCCTCTCACCCACTTTCCCATCACCTTTGTGGAACCCTTCTCTACCAAGGAACCACAACTAGCCTTGTTGGCTGGTTGTATAGCCTAATGTGCCACCAACCTTACACCCCTATTTCCTTATAAATACCCCCATTGCTCTTCCAAGATCAAGGTTACCAAAAATCAAGCAAAAAGAGGCATACAACCCCTAATACACTTACTATTCCCTCACTCTTGCCATTTTCATACACTTATTACACAAGCTCTATCACCTTGTTCAAACTATTTTCACATCACTCAAGCAAAAGGTATAATTTACTGCCTATTTACTGCTTTGATTTCTGAGGGGGAGCTAGCAAGGCCAAAGCTGGTAATCAATAACAGTCCTGCCCCTAAAGTCAGCAGGGTTACAAGAACCATGCACTAGTTCACCTATGCGCGACGGACCCAGTGACGATCACGACTATACCAGGTCTCGCGCGACGGTCCTCGTGAGGATAGGATGCTGGTTGTATTCTGCTCATATAGTATAATAAGTCATTGTGAAGCATGTTTAGAGTTATTCCACTATTTTGCATGCTAAAACTAGTTAGATTAGCTCAGTTTGCTCATTTATTTGCTTTGGAATGCCCCTGAGTTGCTTCTGAATATGTCTCAGAGCCCAGACATGCAAGAGGTCCCAAGGGATTCCTCCTAAGATGCCTATATAAAGATCACACCTCCATATCACAAAGGTATGCAACTAATGCACAATCAATTCCTTTCTTTCCACAGATCTCGACTTAGGCATCGAAGGGGCAATGGTGACAGCCATGCCGGTGCCTATAGTTTACAGTTTCTGTTTTGTAGGTCATTGGTCGAGCACGCCGGAAGCCGCTTCATCCACTAGAGGACTAGATGGACGATTGAGGAACCCCTCCTCCAGAGCTCATCAGCTGGCGCCGTGTGTGGGAAATAAGATATCATTCTCAACCCATCACGGTGGATGATTTCTACCATGGATACTTGATTAACGACTTTAGAAAGTTATACTCAATCATTTTCAGAGAGTCGCGCTCCATGACCTTCAAAAGTTCAGATGAAGGATACCTCGCTCGCGGTGACATTGGCAACATTCACTGCCCTATAAAAACAAGCTGATACTATGCAAGGAATAATCGAACCCTTGCAAGATCAACTGGAAGTTTTAACCCAAGGGTTAACGGACGCGACACAAATGAATGGGGAGTTAAACAAACAACTCGCCAATCTAGATGAAAGTCCATCCGAAGAACAAAAAGGAATGGTAATACCAATCCTGAAAAAAGGAGGACGAGCCGCATCGAGAGAGATCAAACAATCTCTCCTAAGAAGCCCTTCTATGGAGGCAAACCCAAATCGAGGGGCTGATTAAACAAATTAAAGGGAAAGCTACCACTACCGTGGAAAAATTAATCCAAGTCATCAATTTTCCCTTCACGGCCAAAATAATAAGACCACCACTCCCAAGGGAGTTCGAGATGCCGTAGATGGCAACGCTCAGTGGTTCCATGTACCTAGTGGATCATTAAGAGACATACAAATCTCTAATACCTCTTCAAGCGATGATGGGTGAGATTGTGTGCCAAGCTTTCTCTGTTACACTAAAGGGAAGCGCGCGCACGAGATTTAACAAGCTTCAACAGAGTAGCACAAGTAACCTCAGAGAGCTCGATGAGAACTTCGCAATTTATTAATGGCCAGCGTTACAACAAGCCAGCCAGCTACCTCCTTACCATAAAGTGAGGCAAGTAGGAATCATTGCGTGATTGAACCACCAGATGGATAACATTGACAACAATGTCTCCATAAGCAGCCTGCATAACTAGGCTGAGCTCAGGTCAATTCCTTTTTTAGGAACCCCCTCAAACCATGGCTGAGCACACGCTCAGAGCTCATAAATGCCTTAATACAGAGGACACCCCGAAACGTTTGCCATTCGAAAGACGATCACTCAAACAACCAGTCAGTTCAGATGAAAAGTCAATTTCAAAAGAGATCCAACCAGAGGACCTCTCCATAGAGAAAACCACCAGGGAAGAGTAGTACGAGCACTACACCACGTTTACATCTCTGGCTGAGCGCATCTTAGAAGGTCTCCTAGGCAATCCTGACCTCAAGTGACCTGGGAGACTGTGAACAAACCTAGGCATAAGGTCCAAAGGAAAAATACTGTAGACCATAGCCATATTACGGACGACTGCATAGACCTCAAGCAGTGGATAGAAGACCTCACTCAAAGAGGTCAATTACAACATTTAATAACAAGAAAACCTCCCGGGGAGATAAGATCTACTCAAAAGACCTATCTACGGAAGCTCGATAGGTATTGACTTCCTTAAACACTTTTTAGCACTAAGCATCGCTATTAGTTGTCTTATTCACAAATAAGGACTCTTTGTCCAATATTGCTCTAATTACGAGTTTTGCTGTAAGATAAGACCACAACGTTGCAGGAAAAACTTCCTTTTTAGACTATCCGAATATTATTTCAATTGTTGAAATTCATGCCAATGACTGCTTAAATAAGCTATAAGCATGGAGCAAAAACTGAGTGGCTTCTCGGTACTTATAAGCAAGGCCATATGCATTAAAAGTTTCGCACTTCTATGCCTCCAAATATTAATTTATTGCTAAAACCTCTCAGCACTAGCTGTGATGTTTCTTGAATCGAATGCAACGCCAAGGCTTATGCACACTCAATATTAGCAGGCATAAGTGCTCCATCAACATTAATCAGACTACAGATCAAACCCCCTACAGTCTAGGTTTACTATGAGAACTGTGTTTATGAGAACTGGGTATAGTTTTCATAGAAAATACACAATTCACATAGTTACACCACACATTAAAATATACAATTCTCATAGACAATATACAGTTTTCATAGAAAAATACATAATTCTCATAAAAAATACACAATTCTCATAGACAGTTTTCATAGAAAAATATACAGTTCTCATAGAAAAATACACACACAAACAAAATTCACAACAAACACGATAACTTTCTCTCCAATGCAGATTCCAATTTCCAAACACAGTTTATATAACCTCAAAACACACAATTCACATAGCCAAAATACACACTAAAATATACGGTTCATATAACTCCAACACACTCGCACAGGGAATCAACCCACCAGTTCACATAGCTAAAAAAAACAAATACCAGAACCATTCACATAACATAACGGTGAACAAATTCCAAACACCTCTAGTTACCCAAAAAACATATACAGAACCAAACTTCAAAAACTAGATATTATTAAAAAAACAAGAACCTCGACATCGCCATCGGCAATCTCCTGTTGCAAATGGTTCTTCCGTCCACCGTATACCTAACCAAACGCAGGTCCCAAGATCTCCTTCACGGTCCCGGTCAAGTCGCCGGAGCACCTTGCCGACACGGGC
The DNA here is from genome assembly GCA_019656275.1 of Rhododendron kiyosumense. Classification (NCBI taxonomy): domain Eukaryota; kingdom Viridiplantae; phylum Streptophyta; class Magnoliopsida; order Ericales; family Ericaceae; genus Rhododendron; species Rhododendron kiyosumense. The sequence continues at coordinate 211,392 of BPLS01029761.1, read as the reverse complement.
TTTTTCTGTCGCTTCCTCCAGCGCTGGCGCATAAACACACTCAATGCCTCAACGCACCTGCTGGCGAGAGCCGTCGTCCTCTCCACCTCCGGCAGCAGCAACAGGCACGATTGAAATTCGATCAACACGTACTCGCTGCCGAGGGAGATCGCGCGGTGTAAGTACGCTTCCGCCACCTGCCCCAGGCTCTCGTCGGCCGCGTCGCCATCGCCCTCCGTCATCTCAACCTGCTCCGCCGCCAATCTCAAGGCGACAACGTTGAAGGGCATTATGAGGACGTGGATGCTGTAACAGAAGTTGGCGACGAGAGTGAACGGGTCCACCGTGATTTTTATTGGGGAGTGATTTATTGGGTTCTGGAGATCATTTTTAGTTGGAACGGGCTATAAAAGTCTTTACACAACATATTAATTTAGGTTCGAAAATCCTATTTAGGTTCGAAAATGATATTTAGGGTTGTGATTAAACCGAATCTAAAAAAGAGGATTGGTCTCTATTTTTCTATAAAAAAAATATATATCTTTCTATAAAAATTGTTTCTATGATAATTGTCTTTATGAGAATTGTCCCTTTGAGAACTCTTTCCATGAGAATTAGTTATGAAAACTGTGTGAACTCTCTTTATGAGAATTGTATCTATGAGAATTGAAAATTGACTATAAGAACTGAGCTTGTGAACTGAAAAATACACTGTTCACATAGTCTCATCACACATTAAAATACATAATTCACATAATTTCACCACACACTAAAAAACACATTTCACATAAGAAAAATACTAAGTGCAAAAAAAATAAGTAAAGAAAAGACTCTTAAAGTATACATGAACGGCACAGATTTACTGTGCAATAAATCTGAATCATTCATATACATATTAAGGGTCTTTTTTTTTTCCCTTTTCTTTATCCCTAACACTCCTCAACAAAAATACACCGTTCAAGATATTGGATGTTTATCCTTGCGTGTAAACGATAGCTATTTTCACAGCTGTTATTGCATGAATTGAATTGCAGTTGTTCTTGCTCAATTCTCCCACAAACTCGATTAAAAACCTTAATTCCTTAATTCTTCTTCAAATCTGAATTCCTTAATTTCTCCAGAAACGATTACTCCGAAAAATCAAACAATCGAGAAGACGGAGATGATCCCGACTTAATTCTTTTGCAAACCTTAATTCTTCGACAAACCTTAATTCTTCTACAAAGGTGTTCTTCGGGATTGCCAGAGACGATCCCGACCTCGCCGAGCTTGATTGCCACCAACACGTCTGAAAGAAGACGAGAATGACGACCTCGTCGGTGATCGACAACCTAGATTTGTTGTTAATGTCACCATGAAGCTTGCCATCTCGAATGCCCGCCGTTTTCGAGATCGGACCCGCAATCCAAGCTCTAATCGTCGTAGAGCCGAGAGGACCTCCGATAGTGCTGGCATGGAGGGTTTAGAGTTGAGATGAAACCGAACTTGCAAAAGAGACCAACTTCTAATTTTCTAAAAAATATTTACAGAAAATTAGTTTACCGCATATCAATAAACAATTGTGATATTTATTTGTCCATGTGGTTGTCGATATTGAATCAAATTTATTTACAGAAAATTATTTGTTTCAAGTTTAGGAAATCAACTAGAAAAATAATTTTGACACTCCAATTTTTATGATGGCACTCTAAAATTTGTTTTCTAGTGTGTTTTGCTATGTGTATTAAAAGACAAGTTTTAGAGTGTCATCATAAAAAAGTAAAGTGCCTAAATCATTTTCCAATTAACTATTCCGATTATGGTGAGAGAATGTGATCCCAATTTTTAGTGAAGCCCTTTGTTACCATGTTGACACTTAAAACACATATTTACAATTACACGGTTTGTCTTTCTCATTTGGGGTATTAGTTAGGAGATTGACTTATTCACAGAGGAGCCGTGAACAAGCCATTTGATAAGTTGAATGATATCAGCCGTCCGTTTCGACATTGGAAGATCTGGATTTTAATAAAAAAATTCCGAGGAAGAGTTTAACTCTTTCCCGAAAATGTAGTTTAAAATTTAGACCATCCAATACGCTTTAAACGCTCGCCATTCACCTCTCCTTCATTTAAAAGTTTTTCTCATTAATCAGACCAAGGGATGCAATTCATTAACCCCGAGGGGTGGTTTAAGAGATTAATGCATGGAACTTAGGGGTTGCGCTTTTTACAAATTTTAGATTTAAAATTTCTTAAGTGCTAAAGTATCAATTTCTTTAAGATCAGAGACCTTTGTTTTGACTTTAATTAGACTCTTGGCATCGGGTGGCAGAATTGAGCCATTAGTCGATGTGTGCGTAAATTGGTCCAAACATCTGTGTTATAAGAAAAGGGGTATGATTCATTGGATGGATGTGGAGCCCACTGTGAGACCTCCCACTCCACTTCACATTGGGGCCAGCCAGCAACTAAATTAAACACATTTTTTTTATTATCACTTGATTTTTTTTCGATCTCTTACAATAATAGTACTCCAATAGGTAATAGTAATCCTCTTGAGTTCTTTTAACACTTCAATCAATGAAGAGCAAGAGGGTAATGGCATGGCAAATGGAAAACGAGATTTGAGAAATTATCTTGCCACTGAATTGCAATAAGAATACTACCGGTCTTTTTATTGTCAGTCCACTGAGCTAATAATCACATAAGAAGACAAAAAAATATGTATTCATGTGTACTTTTTACCACCTTTTATATGTATTCACATACTTATTATCGTAAGTCCATTGGACTGATTTAAAAATTTTCCTTTCAACTATTGGATACTATTGGATCTATTGTTAGGCAAGAGAGGAAGGAGAGAATAAGTTATTCAATGCTCATAAAGTAACGTTATGTGGTGCTCTAAGAGCATCCATAGTTGAATAATCATAATCAAAAGATTGCTAAGATTAACAATATTTGCTTAAAAAAGATCTCACATTGGAATAATCAAATTTAGCATTCTCTTAGCAACTCATCAAATTTTGGCCATTGAATAATCAAAACTAGCAATATTTTGCCAATAACCATATTTATTAGACCTCATATATTCTCAATCAAGTACAATCATCATGGGAAAGTGAAACTCACTCTCCACAAAGCAAATGTTTTATTGGTAGGTGAAACTCAGTCTCCACTTTGGCAAGTGGTTGTGCATTTAACAATATTGACCACTTCATGAATTTTAACAAATACTCCCAACTTTCACCTATTTTACTAATAAAATATCATTCAACATTAAATTGAGAAAAAAAAAATTGATCTTTAGATTTGAATTTTTACCAACTCATTTTGATTATGGGCAAAAAATAACTAATGTGAAACTTGATTTTTCTAGCTTTAGCAACTTCTAAATAAATAATCAAAATTTGTTATGACAAGTTTTGATTATTTACTTTTGCTTATTCCACTACGGATGCTTAAGATTATGCTCCATTGGTAATGGGGAGCCTGTTGTGCCCAATAGTTTTTGTTCCCAAACCTTTGAGGATAATTTGGAATAGACCAACTATCGAAGCAATGATGTCGAATCCTTTGAATGATTAGATATATTATTATATGAGAAAAAGTGTTTTTTAACTAAGGCAAATGTTAATCGATGCCCCTAGGGCACAAGTTTGAGTGTATTAATTGAGTTTAGAACTTAGCAAATGAGTTAGTTCCCATGCTTAAATACCAACTACACCCTTGCTTAAAGTTTTTTTTCCCTTTATGAAATTGAATACTCCACATTTTCATTTCAAATAAAATGCCAACATCACATATTGTAGTAACAACAAACCTAGACTTTTTTTTTATAAGATAAACCTAACCCTTCGCCTAATTTGGTAGGAAAAAAGAAGAGAAGAGATAGGACTGGTCATGATGTGTAACTCATATACCACCCCTATAATTCATACATCTTAAATATCAAATTTTGGAACAAAAGTGTTAGTTTTGGAAGAAAAAATTTAAGAATTAAAATTTTAGGAAGAGAAGTGTTGATTTTGGAAGAAAATTTTTAAAATTAATTTTTTGAAAGGGATCCTAAATTAATTTTGAAAAGTTAATTTTTTTCTCCAATACTAATATTATTCAATCTGTTGCCCGTTTGAAAGGGGTCCTTGTTCAAACTAAGAAACCCTTGTTTAATTTTTTGGCCCAACTGTGTAACTTATTCATGCAAAGAATTGTAGGATAACGGAAGGCATTTGAACAAATTACATTAGTGTACGATCAAAATTATAGTTGTTCAATTTTTTTTCACAAATTTAAATTGACCAAGCCGTTATCGGCATTGAATCAACCTAATTTTCTCTTTGCATTAATGATTTACACATTGAAATCTACAAAATTAACGATTCGAATTATCAACATCAAACGCATGGTGGGCCTCGTTTTGCATTAGAGAGATGGAATTCGAAGCAAAGTTTTATGGTAACATAATATCATGCATGTATATCAATCGAATAAAAAGGATGAATATGTCCATAAGAGAGACGATGATTTAGGTTGTTTCCATTCCTTACAGGGTACGAATTTGGCGCACTTTTAATTCCTTCGTATAAGTGAAAGCACATCTACCAGCGACAGCAAAGACAACACTACTGCCACCCTCTTTGTTCTTCGCAATCATAGTAACAACTTTCGTTGCATCCATATGGGTCAACAATATGAATGCATTTCAAAAACGGTCATGCTAATAAGTACCCCTGGGGCATTAGTTTAACCATAATAAATACAGTAAATTTATATTTATTATAGCCCCCATTAATTGTTCTACAACCAACAAAAACCATTAGTTTCGGGGAGGTAAACAACATTAAATGCATCATTGATTGATGATTTGATAATTTCCAATAGTATCCTTCTACAAAAATAAAATTTATGTTCTTAGACAAGCTATTGTTTCACGCAATTGGTAGCCTATAGTATAGACTTGTTCTTAGTCATTCTCCCCAAATTTTTAACTTGTATTTTTTTGATATTTTTTTTTTAAATTGTTTATTTAGCTTTTCAAGTGTAATTTTGCTGAATTCATTTGTCTCAATGAGAAAAATAAATAACATATAGAAATGTGGATAAAAGCTTATGTAAGTCTATAGAATAGCTACAAAAATCACCTGTTTGTTAGTCTTTATTGCAATTAATTTGTTTTTATAATAATTATTTTACTTATTAGACTCCTCTTTTTAAGACGAATGTTAATCCAAAAAATATAACATGTAATAAAAATTCAAACAATACGAAAAAAAAAAAAAAAGGTACAAAGTTTTAGGACTTTGACATGATAAATTTATTCATTATATCTCATGTAAAGTAGACACAAGCCTTGACTTAAAAATTATTAAAACCAACCAAATACTAACAAAGAACAAGGGCAGATTTGACACAATAAATATTTGGTACTAGTACAATTAATAGCAATAATTAAGAGCCCCTCATTTACTAATAGCATTAATTAACCTTCGAAGTTAAAAGGGTGGTTGCTAAGTTCTTTAACTCAATTAATCCATTCATGTAATGTTCCAAAATTGTCTATAATTAATGCTCATTTGCTTAGACAAGGGCATAGAGCCTATAAATAAGGATATCAATCTATGCAAAAAAAAATATCTCAAACACTAATAATCTTCACACACAGAGAGATGTCCGGAAATGATAAAACATCTGTTGTTGGAATTTGGATGGCATTGATGATACTATGCCTAGTTGTGGGGGAGGTTCATGCAATATCATGTGAATGGAAATGTTTTTTCAAATGCCTTAGTATTTTCGACCCATATGGATGTAACCAAAGTTGTGAATACGATTGCAAAGAACAAAGAGGGCGGCGGTAGTATTGTCTCTGCCACCACCGGTAGATGTGCTTTCACTTATACGAAAGAATTAAAAGTGCGCCAAATTTGCACCAGCCCGGTAAGGAATGGAAACAACCCAAATCATCATCTCTCTTATCCAGATATTCATTCGATTGAATTACAGCACCTTCACAAGTCCAAGTACCTCTAACAACATGGACATCCATATGTCTAAGCCGAACAAGTATATACATGCATGATATTACGTTACCATAAAACTTTGCTTCTAAATCCTATATAGTGTGACTTCGAATGAGAATTCCCTCTCTCTAATGCAAAACGAGGCCCACCATGGGTCCCATGTTGATAATTCGAACCGTTAATTTTGCAGACTTCATTGTGTAAATCATTAATGCAAAGAGAAAATTAGGTTGATTGAATGCCGATAACTGCTTGGTCAAATTAAATTTGCGAAAAAAATTGAACAATAAGAATTTTGACAGTACATCAATGCAATTTGTTCAAATGCGTACCAATATCCGACAATTCTTTGTTGAGTTACACAGTTGGGCCTAAAAATTAAACAAGGGTTTCTTAGTTGAGCAAGGATCCCTTTCAAATGAGCAACAGATTGAATAATATTAGCATTGGAAAAAAATTAACTTATCAAAATTAATTTAGGATCCCTTTCAAAGAATTAATTTTAAAATTTTTCTTCCAAGATCAAAACTTTTCTTCCAAAAATTTTTAAATTTTAATTTGCAAATTTTTTCTTCCAAAACTAACACTTTTGTTCCAAATTTTGATCTATAAGATGTATGGAATAGAGGTGGTAAATGATTTACATGTCAAGACCAATCCTATCTCTAGCTTCTCTTCTTTTTTCCTTCCAACTTAGGCAAATGGTTAGGTTTATTTCCTAAAAAAAGGTCTAGGTTTATTGTTACTGCAATATGTGATATGTTGGATGGCATTTTATTTGAAATGAAAATGTGGAGCATTTAGTTTCATAAAAGGAAAAAAAAACTTTTAGCAAGGGTGTAGTTGATATTTAAATTATTCTTACTGTGGTAGTTAATGAAAGTCAATGGGGCTAATAACTCATTGCATGGGAACTAACTCATTTGCTAAGTTCAAAACTCAATTAATCTACTCAAACTTGTGCCTCGATTAGCATTTGCCCTTATCTAATACTACCTTTTAGAGTTAACTGTCATATCAAGCTCTAAAAGCAGAAAACGAGGGCCTGTGGCATACCCGAGGCCCATCAGGATGATTGCCCTCAAAATTAGATTATCCACGTCCAATCACCTTGATCTTTTGCAAGGATGCTCTTCGAGTTGAGGTCTACGAAATGAACGATGTAAATTACTTGTTTGAACTTGAGACGAAGCAGTTTTCCATGCCCCCCAGCCACAACAAGCGCTCCTCCGATTCCTCTACGGCCACCTTCAACAAATAAGATTGATGCACGCTAACAAAATCTAATGCTAATGTGAATGCAATGAAATCTAACAGCGAAAGTTGATATTGATAACCGAAGTGGACATCTCAACAGCATTGACAAAGTTTATTCATTGACATCTCAACAGCATTGACAAAGTTTATTCATTGGCAGTAGGGCTGTAAATGAGCTGAGCAGCTCGCGAGTTCGGCTCGGTTCGGTTCGGTAAGGGCTCGGTTCGGCTCGGTTCGAAGGGTAAACGAGCCGAGCTTGAGCTCGATTTCGCGGCTCGTTTGATAAACGAGCCGAGCTCGAACCTAGCAGGGCTCGGCTCGAACAGGTTCGTCTAGGCTCGAAATATATAGGTTCGGATCGGCTCGGCTCGAATATGCCAATATATAGATTCGCGAACAGGTTTGTTCAGCTCGAAATGTATAGGTTCGGCTCGGCTCGGCTCGAACATGCCAATATTCGGTTCGACTCGGCTCGTTTAGCCAATTTTTTAATATTAAGGCTAAAAATTTGACGAATTCGAGCCGAGCCGGCTCGTTTATTCCAAACCGAATACTAACGAGCCGAGCAGAGCAGAGCTTTGTACATACTTATCGAGCCGAGCTCGAGCCGAACTTTTTCGGCTCGATTCGAACTCGAGCCGAGCTCGAGCCAGGCGAATTCTGATCGAGCCGAGCTCGAACATGCCAATATTCGGCTCGGCTCGGCTCGTTTACACCCCTAATTGGCAGGGACAAAGTTTCCATAATTGGCGGGGTAAATCAGGCAAAATTATTAAGTCCTCTTGGGCGTTGGTGTCCGACCAGATTCCAGAGCTAAGTACTTAGGCTTTACGTGAATGTGTGGTTATAAACGTGTTAAGACAATACGTGGTAGTGACCCAAGTCCAATAAATAATTTCTCATAATTCAAGGTCGCGTGAATGAGAGAAAAGCATTACCAAATGTTACAGTCAAAAAGAGAGAGGTTTATATAGCCCAACTAGGAAATCAACCACAAAATTAAGGGTCATCATTTAGCTCAAAGACCCGCGGCCCACCAAACCCGAGCCAGGGACATGGGTGGGCCGGCCTGCCTACCCCGTAGTTTGTAATGGGCGGGCTCGGGCCTATGAATTTTTACTCAGCCTACCCGTAGGCCCGACCCAGTAGCCCATCCATGGTACCTGCCCAATAGCCCGCCCACGGGACCACCCATTAGCCCAAAATCCCACAAAATCCTTTCTTTTTTCCCTTGTCCAAGAAAATTTAGCTTGTCCGCTAGTCTGCCCGGCTTTTGGCCCACTCATTGGCTTGCCCGGTGGCCCACTAGCCCATCAATTGGGTTAGCTCGTAGGCCGGACTTGGGCTTCAATTTATTGTAGGTATCCCGGCCCGCAAAAAAATAAAAGCCCGATCGGCCTGGCCCATGGGCGGGCTAGGGTAGTGACTTGGCGGACTGAGCCGGCCCAATGATGACCCTTACAGAAAATATAAGTGCACCTTGTAACTTGTAAGAGCATAAAGGTGAGATTATTCTTTCACCCAAACCAAACCGAGCCTTAGCTATGTAAATCATTTTCCTCCATTGAGCTCTATCAAGGGCTACTTGTTCACACAAACTCATTATACTCATATTTTTGCGCATCACAGCATCTAATGTCAATTTAGGTCTATCCCTCCCTGTAGCATTGTTACCCAAAGCTATCATATCCTCTCTCTTAACTTCTGCATCTCCTGATCTATAATAGACATGCCCAAACCACCTTAGCCTATTTTCCCTCAACTTCTCTTCTATAGGTGCTACACCTACCATCTCACGAATTGTTTCATTTCTAATCATGTCTCATCTAATCTTACCAAACATCCACCTCAACATTCTCATTTTCGCTGCACTCATCTTACTCACATGTTGTTTCTTAATAGGCCAATATTCTGTCCCGTAAAGCATTGCTGATCTGATGGCAATTCCATAGAATTTTTCTTTCAATTTTGTAGATACCCTCTTGTTACATAGAACACCAGTGGCGCTCCTCAACTTGAGCTACCCCACTTGAATCCTATGGATCACATCATCGGCAATCTCTCCATCTCTACTAATAATTGAGCCTAAGTAGCTAAAATGATCACTCTTTTGTATCTTTTGATCTTGAATTATCATTTTTTTTTCATGAACACTACTAATACCACTAACTTGCACACCATATACTCAGATTTTTTTTTTTTTTTTTGATCCGCCATATACTCAAATTATTCCTTCACCTAGAAAGCAATATATCTGACTCGCTGAATTACTTATTGACTTGGGAATGTAAAGATGCTAGCAATAAGCAGCTGACGGCCGTGATGTTTAACCGTCAGAGAATCAACGAAACAACTTCCAAGCTGTTTCTTATTTGTGAATTTACTCAAAGAATGAAGGCCAATTTGTTTTGTCTAGTTACCCTCAGATGTTTCATCTCAGAAGAGCTCTTGCCAAGTTTACGATTATTCTAACAGGGAGCATACAGTCATACCACACGATTCCACCAAGTAATGAGATTATTAATACCACATCTCCAAATATGGAGTACACGATCATGCAATTTACTGTCCAACAGAAATGCAATTATTCTACTAATTGTTGCATTCAACAGCCAGAAATGCAATCTTTGTGGATTTGAAAGCTCAATCTAATTAGTGAATGAAAAAATAATGCAAAAGACATAACAATTTAAGGTAAATTTGTCCACCTTACATTTTGTTGATTAGGTATAAAACCTAATAAAGATAAAAGGAGGAAAGCTCAGGTTACCTGCTCAGACACGGGTGCACCGTCACCCACACTGTGGGTTGCCACTTTTCCAGCAATAACATTGCCATCCGATTCGATGACCATCCTGCAGAAAATGAAGCTAAAACATGAAATTTTCCTCAACTATAGTAACCCGTTGGACAAAAATCAAAGGGAATTCGGTGCAGAACAAGTTAACAGGCAGCATACTAAGAAAGAATCCTCCAAGACATGACCCACCTAATTTAACGAAGCGCATGCGACTTGTCTATTGAAAATTGACCCATGTATATATCATGCATGGTTGTGGGCATTTTGGCTTCAAGAAACTTCAACTGCTAAAATGGCTTCAACAAACTTCCACTGCTAACAAAGTGCTTAGACTTCACCGTAGACAAATATATAATACAGGGCTGGGGGAAGTTTAGAACACCTACATTTTTCTTTACTACTACGAGATCATTAGCAATAGCAACAAGTTTCTTAAATACGTTGAGGAGTCAGGAGAGGACATCAAAGTACTCCCCAAAAGTAATTCTAAAGCTACCCAAAACTGATTGACTAGCAAAACAACTACCAATAGCAATCAAGACAGATTTTGCAATGAGTTATAAACTTGTAACTACCAAAGTACCAATGAGGGGGTTGGTTTAGTGGTTAGAAACTTGGACTTGGTTGGACAAGGCCCAGGTTCAAATTCCCATAGCCCCTCATTGGAGTTTAATTGGATGTGAAGATCTTATCAAAAATAATAAAAGTACTAAATTGTTTTTTTCATCACTTAAGAAGTTTTTTTCCTTCACAAAATACTACTGTAATAAAACTTTTAGTAGCTTTGGAAAACTACCCTTATTCACAGTCTAGTAAACAGTGGTTAATGTACAAAAAGTGAATCAATACATGTAAAAAGTAAATGAATATCCGTGAAAGTATATTGATATTTGTAAAAAATGTATTGAAACTCTAACTTTTTGTCATTTTGTGTGTATTATTCACTGCCTAGTTAGTTGCGGTTAGCAGAACCGTAATTAGAAAAATCACATGCACTCTTTCAGTCATAATTTTTACATGGTTGGCCTGGTAGTCTAAGCTTGGGATTTGGGAGTTTGCTCCCTCTTAAAATCTTAGGTTCGAAACTTTACAAGTGCTATTAACTCTTTTAGGGTCAATCCATATGAAGCAATTGCTCCAGCTTTAATTGGGCTCCCACAAGTAGACAGTGGAATTGGACTCCAAAATTAGTGAAAATGCGTGTAAACTAACTTGGACAACTGAGTCATCAAAAAAAAAAAAAAAAAAATTTAAGCCAACTATGAAAGTTCATGTACCCTACTATTTAACTCTGACTTGTTTAAACCACAAACGCATGTAATCTTTATAACCGACGTTAAGGAATATGCATCTTGTAGCAAGGTTGCTACACAAAAATTCAAACACACTAACTGAAAAAAATCAGAGCCAATTGGCATAAAATAGAAAAAGCTAAAAGAAAATTATACAGGCAAACACAAGATGCATCTCTCATTCTGTAGCCAAGTTTCCAAATTGCCAGGGATTGAACTCTGTCGATCTGATGTCAATCTCCTCAATGTCGTCAGAGCCATCCATGGCAGCGCGATGTTCATCATATTTGCCATTGTATTGATAAACTTCCAATTCACCCCAAGGTGTAGGAGCAATTTCACTGGTCAGGTCGAACCATCTTGGAGTATGTTGCAGGCCCTTCGTCTCTTTAATTCTTTTTTCAGCTCTCTGTCTCTCCTCCAGTCTGAAAACACATGGACAAAATCAAATTCAAAACTGTAGTTTCATCATCACTTGCCAGCCCAAACAAAGTGACAACTCCAAATTTGAAGAGCACGCAATGACAATGGGCTCCATTCGACTTCCAAAGAATCAGAGAAATAATAAACAATTCAGCCAAGAGAGAATTACATCATAAAACACACGCGGACACGAACATACACGAACCCTTAGACCACACAATGACACAACATACACGAACAAGAAGGATAGGTAATTTGTCCAGTAATTTACACGCACAAGTTTAAAAAAATTAACAGGGGTAGGGTTGTATATGAAGTAGAGAAGGACTGGAGGTTCCAACATGAGTAAAGCGAAATTTTGGTTTTAAATTTCAAGAGTGAGCTTTATGGATATTCAAAATGAGCTGGAAGTCTTGGTGGCTAATTGTAGTGATTAGGGTTTTGGAATTAATGGCCATGAGGTAGGGGAAGGGTTGGTATTATCAAGGGTCATTCAGAGACAGTTTTGCCTTTTGGAGCTGAAACTTGAACGGTAGCCCTTTTTGGCAAAAGTCCACACACACACACACGCACGCACAGAGAGAGAGAGAGAGAGAGAGAGAGAGAGAGAGACCTGCTCTTTTCTGAACCTGCTCTGGACAAATCACCCTTCTCAAGTGCATATCTATCAGGACGCAAGCGAGAATCTGACACCAGTAACTTCTTAGGCGCAGTGTCCAAGCTATTTATCTTGTGTGCAAAATATGTGTACTGAAATTTGTCATCTTTAGGAGCTTCAGCAACTCTCCAGACCTGCTTCGCCGTGGCATCAGAACAATTGCCAGTTTAGTTGGTAAGTAGTTTGAGTACCAGCTCAAATACCAAGGAAAACAACACGAAGGGCCATGACATTTCACTTGTATAGTGAGTGTCACGGGAGTTCCATGTGTCGAGAGAGTGTTATTTTCCTCAGTCTTTTCTTTGTTACCAGGATAACTACGCAAGTTGGGGTGGATGAGAGGATGGACTATAAAGTCAAGAGTGTTAGTTCACGGATCTAGGTTTTAGAAAAAGGCATGATGGTTATTCAAAAATTCGGAACTATAAACAACAGTTCCATATCTCTCTCTCTCTCTCCTTACCAATAGGTACTACTTAATAAAGAAGGGATATGTAAGGGGATGCAACCTACAAAACTCCATGGACTAAGAGAAGGAAAAACTCAAAAACTGAAACATGGCATATAAATCTGAATTGTTGTCACCCAACAAGAAGTTATATTTCCTCCTGTTTCAAGAGGTGAAGGCTGCAGATTTATGATATCATAACAACCTCATCTTTTGGTGTGAGCAAAGAAAGTGGAAAGATTTCCACAACTTCATAGCAACATTGTGGTTTGAACTTTGAAGATCTATGCATAGTCCTTGAAATTGAAGCGAGATGTTTCCACCAGAAAGATAAGGAGGAAGAAGGAAGAAGGAAGATAAAGAAAGTTAACGAAGCCAAACCTCTTTCAGTTTAGTGCCCGGCAGAGGTTCCCCCTCCACGTCACAAGGTTGATAACTCATTGCCTCATTCCATTTACCAGTTATCAACATTTTGGGTTCTTCAGCTGCATTATAGACATATCCATCCACTTCAAAACGACCAGCACTGCAACCACACAAAGATGATGATAGGGGAAGTAAACAAAGAGATCTCAAAATATGGAGAATATTCCAAAAGAACAGACAAATTAACATCAATAGAGGTTTCTTATTAGGCCTTGACCTCCACCTTATGTAAGGAACTACACAATGTGGTCTACTCTAAAGAAAAACTGTATGAAGTTCAATGATATGTCACTGAAGTTTGCAAAAATAAAAATGACGATATCAAGTATTAATCTTGATATTGACTGCAGTAAAAACAACCGCTTCTTACTAACAGTTTCAGTGTTGAAAGAGTTAAGAAAACAACTCTGAGCTGAGCTGAAAGTCCCTCCAAGAAGACTACACCTTCTAGCATCAAATTATGGCACTCGTAATCAATACCACTCAAACATATTGCTTTTTCCTGACTCCCTATTACTCATTCACCAACATAAGACACAAGATAGTACTCCCCAAAAGCACCGCCAAAAATTTACTGCTAGTAGCAGTAGATAGGAAATGCGCTAAAGGGTACATCCTGGTCTAGATTGACTATCGGTCCAGACACAAATCTCCAACTTTATCTGAATACAACCTATCACAGAGCAGAAGCCGGCACGAATAAGTTGTTTGAACGAGTTTTTGAACACGCATGCACAACACACGTACCCACCCTAAAAAAGGAACTGGGAGACTGGATGACTAACTAAATAAATAACAGATGCTCTGGCAGCTCTGACTATGTTTTGGAACCTCTCACCAAAAACCAAAATACTATGCCATGCAACCAGTTGCATTCATTAAAAGCAGCAAACATGTATTTAGCAATTGTAATACAGCAGAAACCCTGTATGTTAAAAATAAAACAGTACAACAAATATAACCACAAAAATAATAGCTAGCAACATACCCAAACCAGCCACAAGGTTGAAAATACATCACTACTTTGTCCCCCGTGGTCAGGTTTGTCAAGATCATCTCACCAGGTGAATCAATCCAAGTTCGTCCAAATATCAGGTTGCTAACTTTTGTGGGAGGAGGCACCAAATCTAGGATTACACCATCCCTTTTAAGGGTCACTCGTGTCCTGCACATGTATTTGGAGACAAGTCAGCTGCAATTTCAGGTCAAAACCCGATTAACAAAAGAATCCGATCAAAAAAATTCAGGTCCAAACCAGGTGACAGTTGGAACATTTTGACCTCCTATTTGGACATCGTCCGACTTTTGGAACTTATCCAGTTATCCTTATAAAATATGCAAAAATAATTACCCAATAACATCATTTGTTCTGTATGACAAATCACTGCTGACTATTAGATTATCCATGATAGCAAGGCATAATATAAAACGATTTTGCTTAAATTACAGTATCTTTGCAATAGAAAATATGAAAAACTCAAATGATCTTACACCCATTTCAACACGTTTGCAATGATTTTACTGCAAAAGTGCAAATATTTTTTTTTTTCCCCCTAAACAATAGCAACAGAAAAATCAGAAATCTGTTTCTAAACAGGAGAAGTGGATCCATATCATATGGCAGCCCAGTGACCCTAGTCTTGCAGGGTTGACACGGGTACTTCACCAAAAGTGAAGCATCTGTGCACACAAGGAGGAGGTGATGCTAATGTCTCTTATTTGTTGTTTTTTTTTTTTTATCAGCATCTCTTGTTTGTTGTTACCAAAGTTGTACGGAGAGAAGTCCAAAACCTAACGAATCCCCCAACTGGTGCAAATTCCCAATATTAAAGAACAGACAAGCACGCCAGCATGGTAACTAAGACTAGCAAACCAAGAATAACTTATTACCTTCCAAGAGGATAGACTTCAACTGAGTTTCCTAATAATTTGGTCTTCACCTTTGAAGTTATGTCATAAACAAAATGGTCATTTTCAGCATGTCCAGCACCCACCGGAGGGTGATGGCTAACCTGAGGAAGGAAGGAATCAATAAGCTCAGTAGAACGATGTACAAAAAAAAAAAAAAACGAATGGCAAAAAACCAAGCCGGATCCTATCCAAGTGAGTGAGACCCAATCCCCCAAAGACTAGGCTAAAATACAGGCAGAAAAAGGATCATTACCAAAATATCAACAAACTATAGAAAAGCAAGAAAAATAAATCATATGGAGAATTTGCTCAAGCCCACCTGTTCTGCAATAAACGTAATGCCTCCGTGATTGACCATTTCATAAGTTTCACCAAGAATCGGATTAAATGGTTTCCAGGTTCGTTGGATGGCATAGTAGACTGATATGAAGAAAGATGCTGCAATGAAGAACCATGAGTGCCACAGGAGAGAGAGAGAGAGAGAGAGAGAGAGAGAGAGAGAGAGAGAGACAAAGAACACTTACAAGCATACACCAATCGCATATAGGGATCCTCACATTCATCTGCTAAATCTAAAAGGTAGGAGTACTCCATCAACTGTTACAAACATTATGCATTTAGAGATTCAAGGAGCAAGAGAGCATTAAATGTAACACAGGCATCAGTAGGTTTAAAATACCACAAACCTCTGCCATTTTCTGAAGCATAGACATTGGCTCAAAAATGAGAACTGGGAGTGTGACCATTGATGTGATGTCAGAGCCTACATATTTCTGCATCATCTTCCAATAGCTGTCCCGATCCTGAGACAATCAAGAACTAAAATGAGATTGAATAGGGAAGAAGAATAGACAGCTTAAATGTTAGTAGATTCCAGTAACTCCACACATGTTCAATGAAAACTTCAGTAGTTTGGAAAGCGATAAAAGAAAAGAAGCAAGCAAGTTATCACCAAAACGGCGAAGTACACCAGTAATCCCCTATACTTTACCGCCGGTTTCAATTTCATCGCAAAAGTTCCACTAGCCACAAGTTTTGTCTATAATTTTCATTTATGCCAATTTGGTCCAATTGACCGCAACTGTCATCATTTTGGATGGAAAAATTGGTCATGTGCGCCTCATGCAACCATACAATTTGTTAAAAAAAGTGGGAGGGAAACCTTTAATCAATATAAAATAAGTTGAAAGGTGTATCCAGTGATTAATAGCTTACAATGGGGGAAAAAAGTTGTGCCACCAGAGTGAACTTAACTTTTTGATATTTGCTACGCCAAAATAGCAGGGCAAAATTCATGAGTAGACGTATATTTATGTTAAATAAAAAAATATGTGTTCTGGTTCGATCATTTTATTCTCTAATATAACAGATAAAACAAACTATGCATGGCAAAAAGTTATTTTTTCCTGAGGAGGATGTTCAGGGTTATCCCCGATAATGTATTTTGGAATTTCACAACCAACAGATGAAAAGGGATTTACAACTTCAGAAATCACTCTAGTCCAAACGGTCCATGGTACGATTCCTAGCCACTTAGAATCACTAATAACTTCACAACGATTTTATGCATGAATGGCAAATCGAATCAGGATTGTAAGATTCTGATAACTATGGCCATGAGCCACAATCGTGGAGACTAAAGACGAGTTTGGGGTGGTGGATCATGCAATCTGAAACCACACATTGATCTCATCTATTCTCCTCATCGCATTCAACTCCTCCCACAAACCAAAGACCTGACCTTTGCCTCAATAACTCAAACCTCAAAACAGATATGGGATAGCATCCACCACCAATACTGTGTGCAATGGGTGCATATTACTAACTAAAACTGATATTGAGGTTCGGCAATGGTGAATCTTGGGTCACCATGGTGCCCCCTCTCTTTGAAAATGGCAGAGTTGGGATAAGTGGTGTATTGGATGTCCGGTTGTGGGTGCATGTGATGGTGGGAGGGCAAACAGTGGGTTTGGAATTGGATGCGGTGGTGGGTTTTTATAGTGATTGGTATTGTGGAACAATGAAGGAAATAGAGGAAGAAGAGAGTAAAAGAGATGTGAGCAATGCTACAGTGAGATGGCAGTTGTGGTGTGGAGAGTTCAAAAGAACAGAGGCGAAACAGAAGGAAGAAATTGACCCTTGTGCCCCTAAAACAATGATTAATTGTATGTGTCATGGACTCATGCACCACATGAAAGATATCGGTCGAGTGGTCTCAGTTGGAGATGGGATTGCAACATGACCCGAGACCTAATAAATCCGTACATTCTACAGTAGATGCATAATGGTCTTCACCAAATAGAAAATAGATGCATAATGGTCTTGTTGAATCTTCTCAATTGATATAATATAAGACTACGCAAATAGAAAATCCCCAGGACATGGCTAAAAAGGAAGCCAAAAATTATGGAATGCAAAAAATTAAAAAGAAGCTGGGAAAAAAACATATATGCACCTCTTGTTTCCATCTTCCTCTTTGTGCTTCGGCTTCAGCATCTTCAGTTCCCCCTTCAGGATTTACGACTTCCAGGCCTTCATAACCTAGCATACTGGACAAGAATAACACAACAGGATAGTTACTTAGTTAGGACCAGATTCGTCAGCGCATGAAAGTTAAATGGACAATAAACACCCTGAACACTATCAATCGATGGTATCAAGTATTGACCAACCATGACAATGGAACTCCAGCCTCAACCATCAAGAAAGAAGAAGATATTATTGAGGCAAGTGACGAGGTAAAATAGGGGTCGGAGGTCAATGACTACAAATTTTACCAAGAAGATCAAAAGTCACTGTCTAGTATTTCATGAAATTCTATCTAGCATTGTAACATACTTCGGATCGAGATATCACTACAAAAGCTGCTATTTGATGTGACAATATGCAAGAAACATCAGATGACAGATGGTATAAGACTGTGACAACTACACGGACAGCAAACAGAATATTCGGCAAGCATTTAATATTTAATGTTACACGGTTTTGGATAGAACTCAACCCCAAAAGCTATCTTGAAGTGAGGGTGTCATCATGCTTACATACATTGTAACATTGTATTATATTGGTACCCAGGAGATGTGAGACTTCGCTTCACACCCTCCCTCTCACGCGCAGTGTGCTCACTAGGCAACACCTGCAACGTGCAAGGCAAGGACACACATCCTACCCATCTCTGGTACCTAGCTCTAATACCGTGCTACACGGTCTTGACTCTTGGGTAGGACTCAACCTCAAAAGTTAGCTATTGAAGTGAGGATGCCCTCGCGCTTATATTATTACATTGGTACCAAGCGATGTGGGACTTCGCTTCAAATTAATCACACCCATTTACTTTAACAAAAGGACGACGGCAATCATGACAAAATATTCAAACCACTGAGGCTTCAAATAATGTTTTTATCTGTTTAGTGAATGATAAGCATAACAACTAGCAATATGCGTGAAACTTGAACTGACGAACATGAATATTCAGGCATACCTTTCATCAAGCACAAAAACATTCCTAAAATTAGAAAAGAGCATCAGAAAAAAAATTGTAAAATATTAGTCTCCTAAATGAAGGTCAAGTATCAATACTTAGTTTGGTCAAAGGAGTTCCTTTTACTATAGTCTCTCTCCCTCTACCCCGAACTAGTCACTGACTCACTTAACTATTTGATGAACCTTCCTTCAGAACTTACTGGAAATATAGATACCTACTGGATCCAATATGGCTTTTCCTTTAATTTTTTTTGGACCTGTTTTGTTAGCAGGATAAACTTGGGGTTACAAATCCCGTATAGGGCCATTTCATTGTTTGAATGCAATAATTTATGAGGTGATTACATAGTTGTTGACCAACAAATCCTATAATTGGGATATCCACTACCTCCGGAGATGTGGTATTGCTAACTGGTCCTATGGAATTCTCTGCCATTCCGGCCAATCAAACATAACCTTCAAGTAAACATTTTGCTTAAGCCAACCCCAACATTGGCTACCCATCTTGTGCATATGTTGATTATATTTCCAACTAAATGGTCTCAGGAGGTACACGTAGAAATCGCTGTTGTGTTGTTTGTATTAATAGAGGTAATAGAACACAAAAGCTAATGATTAACATTTGCAGCATCATGCGTGAGCCCTGAAGGAAAGAAGAGGGCTTTTACCATAAAACCAAAATACACAAGGGGCTTGTGGTCATATTTGATTGGCCGGATAGAACTGGATTGCACTACAAATTCTGGGGCACAGTATAACTACCGTTGATTGTAACAACTAGAGGAGGGATAACTTTCTTGGACTACCACAAAACATTAAGATATACAATACTTTTATCCGACTTTTGAACTGAGGATTTGGTTTTCATTTTTAATTTGCTAGAAACGGCTCGGTTTTTGAATCCGAACCATACCCAAACCGAACCTGTAATTGTATGGTTACAGTCGAGTATGGTTACGGTCTAGGTGATAGAAAACCCATCGGTTTAGGTGATTGAAAACCCGTTGGTTTCGGTTACAAATTTCCCGGGCAAACTGACCTGTTGTCATGGTTATGCAACTATTAATATCCCAGAGCATCATCTAGACACATGGTTTGAAATATCGGTGATACGTATCGGTAATGGCGTATGCCGATATGTATCAGTACCAGTACGTCCGAGTCCCAATACGACCAATATTGCAGTGTAAAGGAAAATCGCATATGTATCGTGTTACATAATGGTACGGCCGATACGTAACAATGGTATCGGTCCATTATGGTCAAAATTACGGCCAATACGTAACGTTGGTATCGCCGTATCGGTGATATGTCGTGCGAAATTCTTAAAAATTCACATCTCCGGATACTGTTACGCTACGACCGATACACCCGAACCCGGGACAAATTCCGACCAATCAAACATGACAAAAGTATATTTGCAATTTCAAAACCGGGAAAGAAAAAAAAGGATAACAAACATGATCTCTTAGGCGACAAGAGAACAAAAGTAGGAGGATAGGAATGAATTCGATGCATACCCATTGACGGTTTTGCCGAAATTGGAGAGGCTGGAAGTGATCGAGGCGAAGAAACCGCCTCCTTGTTTTTTATCCTCGGGAGCCATCTCTCTGAAACCCTAAACCGAAAAAAATCCCTCGTTCAATCAACTCTGTGGAAAGCTGTAAACGATCCGAATTTACGACGCGAGACGGATGGTTACAATTGGAGAGAGAGAGAGAGAGAGAGAGAGAGAGAGAGAGAGAGGATGTGAGGAGGAGGCGTGTTGGCGGGGGTCCTTTTGTTTGAAGTCAGAAACCAACTACTCCGTATAATTTCTCTCTTTCCCTTTCTGTCTGTCTAAATATGACTTGACTATTATGGAAAGGCAAGTGCTACGCGTTTAAGGAAGAGCGTGGAACTGTAGCGGCGGCTGACACCATGTGCTAGCTAGTCGGCATACGGCACGAGTTGTACAGTATCAAATTTTTTTGGCCAAATAATCTCCTCCATAATCTTTTTGAATTATATATGTGTACCTATTTCTTGAATTCAAAGTAGCTTGTTTCGTAAAATGAAAAATAAGTATTTAAAAAATAAAAATCTTAAAAAAATGGGATCTTTGTCTAAGAACACATTAATCAACTACACACCCTCTTACATATATACATGTGGTTCTCATCTCACAATTAAATGTGGGGGGGCCGACGTGTATTTGATAAGGGGTGGTTGGAGTATAGTTTGTTGATGTGTATATGGCAATATTGTTATACTTTAGGGGAGTGATTTTCACATTCTATTTTTTTATATTCGCACTTTTTATTTTTGTCTTTATTCATGTGAAATTACAACATTGCCGTGATCTCACTTTTTGGCATATATATATTGTATTTTAACATAGCTAGAAAGACCAAAAGAAAAAATTAAAAAAGTGTGGTTATAAGAAAAGAGAGTGTGAAAATCACTTCTCATATTTTATTTCCTCGATGCAAGTTTTCTCTTCCTGGTTAATTTTGCGATGGAGGAATCAAAAAAGTCAAAAAAAATAAATCTATCTATTTTTTTAATATAGTAAAAAATAATTTAAAAATATATCTTTTTTTAGTAATATTTTTGTGATTAGTGGATTTCTTTTAAGATTTTGGTTATAATGTTGTTACTTTTTAAATTCTTCCCCTCGACCCTTAAACTCAAATCTAACAAACGCGAAAGAAATTTGTATATAAAGAAAAAATAATCTAAAGAGTCAAAAACATCCCTAATTGCTCATGAAGCACCGGTGCTCCAATATCCTTCTTTATCATACATTGGTGTGGGTTTCACAACAAAGTGTGTGGCTCTCCACACTAATTTTGGTGGTGACAGTGGTCAAGTTTGTAATTCATTATATTTTAGTGATTTTTTTGAATAAATAAACAAAATATAAAATAAGTTAATTTTGTTTCTCTCAATGTTTGTTAATTGATTTAATTTGTTTGGTGATTGAGCAATAAATAAGTAAGCAAAATGAAATAAATAAATAAAGTGAATAAGATGGATCACGAATAGGGATGGCAATGGGGAGAGTCGGGGGTGGATACCACTATCCCCAAACCCAAATCTCTCTCCATCCCTGCCCCGATCCCCACCGGGAATTTATTTTTACCCTCCATCCCTGCCCCAAATGGGGAACGGGGATCGCTGCGGGAAATCGGGGATCCAAAGATTCCAAAACTTTAAAAAAAAAAAAAATTCACCTGCCATTACAAAATGCAAACCAAGAAACCAAATTCAAAAAAAAAATGAGGTTGCCATTACAAACCAAATTGAAATGAAAATAGTCACATATCTGTTGTCATAGTGTTATTACAAACCAAATTGAAATTAAAACAGTCACATAGTTGCTATCATAGTGCATTATAAACCAAATTGAAATGAAATTAGTCGATTTCTTCTCTATAACAGCAAACCATTTGGATTCAGAGAAAACAACTTTAGTCTGAAGACTAATGAAGCCTAGAACAAGAACACAAGCAAGAATGAGATGTAGAGTCGTAGAGATGGTAGGGAATGGGGATCTTGTGTGCATCAATTTGTATGTGTGGCGTAAATAAATGAAACCCTAACTTCTTAATTCTTATGTGTGTGTATATACATACATATATGTATATATAATGGGGATTCGGGGCGGGGTGGCCCGGGTGGGGATGGGGTGGGGATTGGGGCGGGGCGGGGACTAACTTATATCCACCCCGTACCCATTCCCCACTTTTTTTAAAAAATAATCCCCATACCATACCCAATTTCCAAATAATCTCTAAATCCCCTACCCATTTGGGGCGGAGAATAGATCGGGTTGGGTCGGATTGGCCGAAATTGTCATCCCTAATCACAAAGCGGACTACTATGAACTCTTTCCAACAGGTTTCAAGTCTGATGGCTAACGGAGTGAATTGTTTCCTGGAGTTCTAATTGAGGAATGCTATTAGTAGCATTTTTTGTTCTAATTTTATACAATTACGTATGAATTTCTTTCTAGTTTTTTGTTATGCTTGCACACCATTCTTCACGGAGCAGTCGTTCCGTGAGCCCGCTTTGGTAAACATTTTTGCACTTGACCTTTGTACTAGATCAACTTGCTCTCATAACTTCTACTCCCTCCGTCCCTTTTCAAGTGTCCTGCTTCGTAACTCCAACTTATTAAAAAGACATCATCATTATACCTTTCACATCAATTTTTTCCTCTACTTTCCCTACTTACCCATCATCATTACACTTTTACTCACTTACTTTTTAAAATGGAATCTACTTTTAGGGATAAAATAGACAATTCACCAACTTTTACCCCACTAACTTTACAAAATGGACACTTATTAAGGGATAGCCCAAAATGGAATACCGGACTATAAATAAGGGACGGAGGGAGTAGTACTTAGTTTTCTATTTTTGTTAAAAGATACCCATCCTTGAAAAAGAGATGAGAGCGAAATGGTCCTGCCGTCATGGCTAATGTATTAGTAATTATTTGTTGGAAATGTCATGTTCTGGGAATTTCAGAACTTCACACCATCAAAGTGGTGAATATTGCCACAAACTCCCACTGATTGGTAAAAAAATACTGAGTCGGGCAAAATGACATCCTAATTAACAAAACAGAGAGAAACCGGAGGGCAAAGGCTATGATGCTCCCAAGTGGTATGGGAGCATCATACTCCCAATGAATTTCAGACAATATTTACCATTCACTAAGGCAATACTTACCATTATATAAGGCAGAACTTACCACACAAGCCTTATATAATGGTAAGTATTGCCTTAGTGAATGGTAAGTGTTGTCTATTCTGTGGTAAGTAATCCTCCATTTTTTAGATCAAAACCGCCTCGTTTTTAACAAAACCATCCTATTTTTAATTTTTGGTTTTGATCTAAGGGCTGTGATTTATCTATTTTCAATCCAAAGGCTGTAATTCATTGGGAGTATGATGCTCCCATACCACTTGGGAGCATCACAGAAGTTTTGGTAGTGGGCTAGGCTTAGAAAATGTAACGAATATAATTGGTGATGATGATGTAAGCAATGAATCAATTATATGTTTATACTGTTTGTACGCCTATAAAAGGAGGTCTCTACTTTTGTAATAACCAAGTTAGTTCAAATGAGTAATCAAGTCAGTACCTTTCCTCCCTCTCCCGTTTCCAAAACTTCTGTGATGCTGAGGATTACTTACCACAGAATAGACAACACTTACCATTCACTAAGGCAATACTTACCATTGTACAAGGCAGAACTTACCACACTTGGTAAGTTCTGCCTTGTACAATGGTAAGTATTGCCTTAATGAATGGTAAGTGTTGTCTGAAATTCATTGGGAGTATGATGCTCCCATACCACTTGGGAGCATCATAGCCTTTGCCAGCCTACTACATGCCTCATTTATTACACATATGACTTTTACTATTACTTTTTACGCCATACTACCACATACATCATACACATCGCTTATTAACAGTACATACCAATTATATGATACAACAATAGTATACAACAGTAATATCACCAATAATTTCACCCTCTCCAAAAAAGAGGACAATACTATCACACTTTATATTTACATCACACAAAAGAGACAGATGGTACGAGCACAGAGAGGGGGGGGTGGGACAATCTCGAGTTGGTGTTCGATGTGGTTGCAACCGCCAAAGTCACAGTTGCGATGGCCAGAGAGAGAATCAAAGAGTTGTCCAATATTGCACATTCTTGTCCTTAATGGGTAGGCTCCCTTCAATACAAATTAGGAAGTGGCGAACCTTGCCACTGACTACCACTGATTGGTAATTTCCCCGAAAAAAAAAAACCATGACCTACCAAAGGAAAAAGAAGAATCAGTGCAAAATTTCTGTAGGTAATATAGTTTTGGGAGTATTTTTATAAATTCGTCCCCTAGAATATTTTCCTCAAACATTTTGCCCCTATACTACAATCAAACTACAATGGTGTCTTTTCCACTTTCCAGGCACTTTTTCCTCTTCTCGCTCTCCGAAAAAAATTGTAGAAGGGAGGAGAATTCGGACCCGAAGTCCCTGGAGTGAGGAGGAAGCGCTACAAATTGCAGCCCCCAAAACGACGTCGTTTTGGGATGTATAGGGAATAATCACGTGAATCTCTCTCTCTTCCTTTCCCTTTGACCCCTCTGTCTTCATTCTTCTTTTTTCTTCGTTTTCTGATCTTAATGCCCGTCCCCCAACCACGCAAAACTTCCATCCCCATGCTCCCTCTCTCCGTTCCTCCCTTGGTGCTTCGATCTCTCCTGACGCCTCTTTACAAAC
The DNA here is from genome assembly GCA_019656275.1 of Rhododendron kiyosumense. NCBI lineage: Eukaryota > Viridiplantae > Streptophyta > Magnoliopsida > Ericales > Ericaceae > Rhododendron > Rhododendron kiyosumense. Next base: position 186,426 of record BPLS01029761.1, on the reverse strand, counting down.
AAATTCCATTAATACCTTTTTTTCAGTTGACTATTTAACAACTTGTTCAATTCTAAATTCTACCTCTAGACCCACCGCTATGTCTGGGTTTGTCCAAACTTCAGGGCCAAATGGGATTACACCAACAAAAATCAAAAGCTGCTCTTCAAAAATAGTGAGAGGGATTTGAAAGTTTTTTGGGGAATTTTGGGATTACATGACTGACAGAGGATTGTGTTGGTTGAGGACTCAAATAACTAGGAGAGAAGGACCCAAATACTTATAGTTCAATAGAGAGAGAGAGAGAGAGAGAGAGAGAACCAATTATTTCCTTCGTGCAGCGTTAAGCTGCTCTTATGGTAAAGAGAAGAAAACGAATTAAGAAGTAAGAACATGACAGAAGAAGACGGGTCACAGGGAGAAAGAGAAGAAATTTACGTGATATTCTCAATACATCACAAAATGACGTCGTTTTTGGGGGGCTGCAATTTGCAATCCTTTTCCCTCACCGCAGGACACCGGGTCCGGAGAATTCACCCTCTGAAGAAAAAATCTAGAAACCCCTCGGATATCGATCACCACCGCCGACGAGCTCACCTGGAATTGGATCAGGAATAGACCCGTTTTACAGGCGAATAGTTTAGATTCCATTTTTCCTTTGTTACAGAGTAGATTTCAGCCACAAATACTCTATTTCTCTAAATACTTTTTCTTTCTACAAGGATAATGAATATGGGAATGGAAATTAGAGTTTGTGGCCGTTTTTTGGAACTCATTATTTTTGGAACATGGACAAGGGCCACGAGGCCTAAGGGAAAGGAAATCAACATTTTATAAATAGATATCTCATTTTGGTTATTGTTCTATTATTTTTGTTATTTTCCGGGTCATTTTGTACAAATGCAAAATTATATGATGTAGATACTTAACGGATTGACCCCAGTGCGATAAAATCCTGGATCCGTCATTGAGAAGAATCACAAAGAGAGCACAGGAAGCAGCGGCAGACCTATGGCTCAGGGTGCCATGACACTCACATATCTACTAACAGCACGCACTTGAGGTTTGTTAATGATGGCAACATCCACAAACTTCGCTTGCAAGAGAGGATCTATAAATAGATGTAAATTTGAACGTGTCCATAGCATTTTTTCCTTTATTTTTCTAAAAGTCTACGCCCGAGATAGGCTAGACGCGCCCGAGTCTCAACCCATACAACTCCCAAAAACAATGTGTAATAGTAACCCTCTACGTTTCATCATTTGAAGAACGGTTACCAGATTTAACTAGAAACAACCGACATCTGGAATGTCAACTGCAATCCGTTGATTAGTTGCAACCATCCCCAATGTTTTTTCAACAAAGTTGAAGTCCTATCACACTTTGATAGAGATGGGGCAACTAATTAGAAAAATGCAAAGTAAATTGGAATTGGCTCCGCACATTTTCAATTCTTTCAGAAGCAAATTGTGCCCATTGCCCACATTACTTTAGGACTTTTATAAAACTGCGTATTCGGGATAACTTGCGTGCACCTCGACTAATTTTGGGATCCTGAAGTTAATGATAGGATGAACCCTTTAGTGACTGTTTTTAATATTTGGCCTCCATGAGATTCGAACGTACAATCTCAGAAAATACAAACACTTATTACTTTCTTATGTTCACTTAGTCAATGTCTTAATGGTTGCCCACATTACTTTAGTTGTTTAGAGTCTAATTTCATATGCGGGTCAAATTTTTAGTCATTCTATTGGAACAAAATTTTGAGTATCGAAAATATACTCCATTTTGTAGTGTTCAGAAGATCTCAATTATCTCACGGAGTCACGGTGAGATAACGAATTTTGCAACGTTCAAAAGAGCTCAATAACCTCACGGTGAGGTAACGAATTTCTTTGCGTTATATATATACAGTCAGGATCAAGTCCAAACCTCTTCCCATCCACATCCGTCCGCACCTTCCCTTTTCCGATCGAATTTTGATGATTCGAGCCGCTCAATGTGTTCAGAACGTGATTTTAAGGGTACCCGTGAGAAATCGGCAAAAAAAAAAAACACCGGGAAGGGCTTGATTTGAGTAGTTTTTTATTGAACCGTTCAATAAAATACAAATAAAAACTGTTTGGATGAAGCCCTTCCCTGTGTTTTTTTTTTTGGTCAATTTTTCGCGGATACCCTTAAAATCACGTTCTAATCACATTGAGCGGCTCGGATCATCGAAATTCGATCGGAAAAAGGGAGGTGTGGACGGGTGTGGACGGGAAAGGTTTGGACTTGATCCTCTCTCTCTCTCTCTCTCTCTCTCTCTCTCTCTCTATATATATATATATATTGAAATGATTTTTATATGCATGACATTATTTATGTGCATAATAAAATTTTTACTTGCGGCTCTAGACGCCATGCCAGTATATTATATGAATTTTTTTCTTGTTAAGGCTTATGAACAAATTCGAGTTCGGTTTAAGTCTAAGCCAGGTCAGCTCATCAATTTTTTTGGGTTCGAGCTCGAACCCGTGTTCACTAACAACTTAACAAACAAGACCGAGCATTTCTAAGACTCGGCTCTGTCTGACTCATTTGTGGCCCTAACTCGAGGCAAATAAATGATGAAAAGGTAAGATTCAAGCTACCCAAGACATATATCCAGTTCCCTCCCCGCCCAAAAAAAAGGGAAAAAAAGAAAAAGAAAAAAGGAAAAAAAGGGTTTAACATATCCAAACTTTTTTTTGACTTGTCAAAAAAAAAAAAAACATATCCAAACTTTCTTTTTCCCGAGAACACCTGAGGTACTAATTAACAAAAGAAATGGTCTTGCTTCCATTCACCGGCAACTTGAGGGCCGTCACACTGTCACTGTATTTGGTGTGGTTGCTCACCGGTTATCAGTTGTTCCTTTGACCTTAACTCCACCCCCTCTCCTTTTCATCTACCCACCTCTCTCTCTCTCTCTCTCTCTCTCTCACACACACACACACACACACACACAAAAACACACACACGGAGAGTCTACATTTATAACCACCGATGGCGGATCCAGAACGCCCGTCGTCAGACATCCACATCAGGGTTCCCTCCCGCCGTCAGACATCCATGATCCACCCAGTAGACGTCGAAACCCCGCCGCCGCCGTCTCCCGCCCCGGCTCCACACGCCTCCGCCGCGACGGCTCGGAGTCCGTCTGCTATGTGTAATAGAGAAGTGAAGCACTTCAAGAAGTGGTTCCCGTGGTTGATCCCCACCTTCGTCGTGGCTTGCGTCGTGATGTTGGTTATAACCATGTACGTCAACGACTGCCCTAAAAACTCCGTTTCGTGCGTCGCTGGGTTTTTGGGGAGGTTCTCGTTTCAGCCGTTTAAAGAGAATCCTCTCCTCGGGCCTTCTTCATCTACGTAAGCCTGCTCTTCTGATATACATACATCCATATGTCTATTACTGTTTACTATTATGCTTAGGTTTGCTTGGAGGTATGAGGTTTTGAAATATCAACTCTCTGGGACCGTCCATACATTGGGTGGACGATGGGAATGGTTACCGGATTAGTCGTGGATTAGTCGTGGTGCAAGTAAGCTTGTCTGGATACATGAGAAGTTTTTTAGTGCCGGGTGGGCACAGGCCACGTGGTGCCGAGCACCATCTCGGCCGTCCAAACGTGTTTTGGACAGCCTGATCTGCTTGGGTAATTTTTAGTGTAAAATTACCAAAATACCCCCTCAAGCCCAAACAAATCTGGGCCGTCCAAAACACGTTTGGATGGCCAAAATGCGTGCTCGGCAACATGTGGCCTGTGCCCACCCGGCACTGAAAAATTTCTCCTGGATACATACATGAGGTTTTTAGAAAAGAAAATCTCTATTTTTAAGGGAAGCGGAAGCCCCTTTTTTGGTGTACTGTCTCACAATTTTTCCCAAGCTACCCCTTTAACTACCTAAAGGAATTGTCATAAAAGAGGAAAAAAAACTGCCACCCTGAAATTTCTACCCCCATTCTAGGTTTACATTCCAGATTTTATCATAGATTAACCTCAATCCAAGATTTTCTCTCATCTTTTGCATAACACAATTTGCACATGCACCACGTGTGCCTGGCTTTTAGTATGTATAAGTGTGTGTGTGAATTGTACTAACAGAAAAGTTTTGGCTTCAATTACGCATTTTAGCTTTAACTGTAGCAATGCTGTGGTTTTGAAAGGAGAATTGGTTAAGGGACTTTGCCATTCACAAGGTTAAGGCCTTCTTTGATGCTATAATTATACTTCCATGTTAGTTGCACAGAAGTTTGAGTGAAAATGCTTTATTTCATTTGGAACTCTGTAATTGAGGAACTCAGAATTTCAGTAAGATTGATAAGTTTCAGGTTTGAGTGGAGTCTATGAGTTGGAGTAGAGGAGAGGAGTCTGAGGAGTGATAAGTTTTGATAAATGTTGCTAGCTGGATGGCAAGTTCTGTAAATGAAAAGGAGTGGAAGGAGTTTTGATGTGCTTTTACTTGAATTTAAGTTCAAGCTAGCATTGCAGTAGGGGTTGGAGCGACACTAAGACATGGTCACAAATGTAGAGGGTCTGGAAGAATGGATTTTGTGCACATTTAGATAGCGAGATGTGACACATGATGGTATGAAGCCTTATTCATCACACTTAGCATGATAGACATACCCCTGCCTCCGCTCAGTGGTCTAGGTTTGGGGGTTGATAGTTCTACGAGAGACGGAAGTCGATTCCTCTGTGGAATCTGTTTTCTACTATGTTAGTTGAGGAACATAAAGCACTGCTAGAATTAAGTAACCTGAAACATGGTCTTTTCTTTGTTTTTCCTCTTCACAAATGTACCATTTTTCTGCAACTAAGGTTGTCTAAAATGAAAGGTTGTCTAAAATGAAAAATTTGCAATGTCACAATGAAGAATGATAATCACCACACGGAACAAATTTGCACTAGTTAACTGTTATACCAATTCCATACAACATGTTTGTTTGTTTTTTTGGTTCCTCTATTTTTACAATTTCGCTTAAATTACGTGCTATTTTGAGTTTTCTCACAACTCTCTTCTCTACCATGGTTGTCAATCTGTGTTGTAGTCAACATTACTCAATCTGTGTTGTAGTCAACATTACTCTTCCTCATTTGTGTGATTTTGAGTTATCGCTGCACAGGTTTTTTTCTCATATTACATTTTGTGTGCGGATATAGTTACTTGTTCCATCTTGTCAAATGGTTTGGATGCAGCTGAGCTGTTTTACATAGGTTACTAATAATGGGTTGTACTGAAGAGCATGATATTTGAGAAAAGTAAGGTGCTACATGCGACCTTACTTGTAAGTGAGATGAAGAGAATGATTCCTTTGATATCTGAGTAGTTTTCAATGTTTTTTTCTTCAGGCTAGAGAAGATGGGAGCATTAGATGTGAGTAAAGTGGTCCACAAACACCAGTGGTGGCGCCTTTTCACTTGTATGTGGCTACATGGTGGTGTTTTTCATCTACTGGCCAATATGTTGAGTCTTTTGGTTATTGGCATTCGACTTGAGCAAGAGTTTGGTTTTGGTATGTATCAATGTATCAGCTTCATGCAATTTTTAGTATTTTCATGCACATTCATCTCTTTTCAATCTTTGTGGGGTAGTCTAAAAGTCATTTATTTGAGCCAGAATTCACCCTTTCTGTTGTTTCCAATTTTCTCTCTGTTTCACATCATGGCTCAGGATAATATCCCTCTGCTAAGGGAAATAAGTACTACTTATTTATTGAATTAAAGGTGATGTATTTTGAGAGAATGACCTATCTCGTAAAGCGGGAAATAAGTACTTAGAAAATAAGAACCTTAGTGGAACGGGGTTCTTCTTTCAAATTTTGTTACCGACTCCAACTATGATCGAAGTTGTGCACTTTACATCAATAATTCTTTTTAACTTCTTTGTTTCTTGGCCTTTTTTAGTGCGGATCGGATTGCTATATCTCATCTCTGGCCTCGGTGGGAGTTTGTTGTCGTCTCTTTTTATCCAGTCTAATATCTCTGTTGGTGCTTCTGGTGCTCTTTTTGGATTACTTGGAGGCATGCTTTCTGAACTCATCACTAACTGGACTATATACGCAAATAAGGTTTTTATCTGTCTACTGTTAACTATAGGCTTATGTATGAATAGTGTGTTTGGTTAATTATAACCTTGTCGGTCCTATCGTCTTACCTTCCCTGTTTGAATGTCTAGGTGTCGGCATTGTTGACCCTTGTGGTTATCATTGCAATCAATCTAGCAGTGGGAATCCTTCCACATGTTGACAACTTTGCTCATATTGGAGGATTTCTTTCTGGAGTTCTCCTTGGGTTTGTGTTTTTGATTCGTCCCCAGTTTGGATGGGTTAGCCAAAGATATGCTCCTCGTGGATCTCTCTCTACTTCAACAAATACACCTAAATTCAAGATGTATCAGTGCATATTGTGGGTTGTTTCTCTGATCCTTCTGATTGTTGGGTAAGCCTGGAAACCTTTTTGTGCCCGTTTTACTTGAATCCTGTACAATTGCTAACCTTATTGTGTACGACTGTCTACTGTCGATAAGTACTCGGCTTAACAGTCAGTTGCGTCACTCAGTGATTCCTGTAGCTTGTTTGATTGTTCATATGAATCATATCCATCATGTGTGTCCAGTAGTTGAAATCTCTCTTACGCGACCAATTTTTGTCTTTAAATTCTTTTCGACACTAATGGGCAATTGAGTTTTTTTTTGATCGGCTAATGGGCAATTAAGTTAATGGTTTAAGTAAAGATGATAACAGTGAGAAGCACATGGAAAAGCTATTGCTGAATCCGTCTTGTTTTTAATGGTACAATAGGACACTTGGAAGCACGTTTTCCTAAGAAGGTGGCGTGTATCGTGGTGTTGTTAACAAGACCCAAAACTCATCAGACAGTTCTCAACACCTGTTGGAAACATGCCCATATTTATCCTACCAAGTCAACGAACGCTGTGGAACACATTGCAGGAATGGAATAATTAGCGTAGAAATAACATATCAATTGGACGACCATTCCGCTGGGATTATATGATCCAAGATATGTAATCCCTAACATGGCCTCATTAGTTGTCCGACAAATCAAGCATAACTAAATGTCTAAGACGGTCTCTCTCCTTTAAATTGGGACATATGCCTAATTATCAGTCCTGCAAATTTCAGGTTTACAGTCGGCCTGGTTATGCTTTTCCGTGGGGTTGATGCGAATGATCACTGTTCATGGTGCCATTATTTGAGTTGCGTTCCTACTTCGAGGTGGAGCTGCAACACACAGCCTTTGTCCTGTCTGGTAAGTAGTGGCAACATTTGCCCTTTCTTTGCCTCCCTCCAATTTTCCTATCTGTCCATTTCAATACGGTGAATCCTAATCGATATCTTAGAAGATAAACCATGTTTTTTGAGCCTTGTGACCGCGGACACTATATGTGTGAATCAAACTATCCAAGCAATGACATGTTAACTATTCAAGAAAAGAGAAAAGTTGACAAAAATGGGAAGATAAAGAAAGTGGACAGGGGTGATACTATTACCTTCCTTTCTTATTAGAAGCAGGGTATATACGCCTATTACCTGGCTGAAAGTATTGTCTTGGGCACTTCCACTTATCTGGAGTCTGATTTACTTGTGTTGTTTTGACAAGTTGTGTTTGTTCAGAATGGAACAATTGGAAACCTAATCTTTAGTTATGTTTTCCCGTTAATTTTCTTACCTTGCGAACGCTCCCTTGGCCCCTTTTAATCCATATATTGTTATATGCACATAAAATTGCTGTGCATGAATTCAATTTTATTCTTGCAGTCCGATCAACTGGGTGACCAGCTAACCTTAACATGCTCAAACAATGGCAAAAACAGCACATACACATTGGCAAATGCAACCAATTCTCAGATACAGGGCCTATGTACTCAGCTTTGCAGCTAACTAATACAAACCTCATGGAGCTGTTATAGGTCAGTTGATGTATAAAGTCACAGGGCTCAGTTTGCAGAAATGTTATCCATTGTTTTCGTGGATTTGATTTGATTTTGTAAATTGACGCTCATATGGTAGTAATCTCTCATTCTTTGGCTCGATGTGGTTTGGAAAGTTTCTGCTCATAGTGTATGACGTAGTCATTTTTGTTATTCTACTAATACATGTAAATAGTGTAGCCCGTAGTGGTGGTTGAAATAGTGTAGCCCGTAGTGGTGGTTGAAATGAAGGCAAAGGCCCCCCAAGTCCGAGTTTATCGGGTATCTTGGAGGGGCTTCCACCATATCAAAGCCGCCACCCTCGCCCTCTAGAGATAGGGGCGTAGAGTAGCTTTCAAATTACATTTGGACGTGTTATGCACCTCCTTTTTTTTATTAGTAAGAATCCATTCTTGAGTCCAACAGGGTATGCACCTCCTTAATCACCTTGAAATTGAGTTCATGCCTTTTGCATAAAATTTTTCGACATTTGCATGTAAATTCATAACATCAACTTTGAATTCATAATATTTGTATGTTGAAGAGTTTTTGTGTTGATATTTGGAACTTTGAACCAAATATTTTCTCATTTTTGGAGAGAGAATATAAACAATTTAATAAATCCATCTAACCCTCTAACTCCAATCCCTTCATATTCCTTTCACCCCCTATTCCAATGTTTTTTTCATTTGTCCCTTTGAACTTTTCAAATGTCTAGAAACTTCCGTGTTTTTTTGTACCCCCTTCTTTTCCTTTATGAATGAAAATTTTCAAAACATTATAATAAAGGTTTTTCCTGAAGAACATCATTCCGTAGAAATCATGCTTGAATTCCTAACTACATGTAAGGAAAACCTAAAAATTTAACGACCATGTGAATACGTGGAATTCTAGGTTCTATACCTCTACACAAATCCTAGCTCCATTCCTGCCCCTACATCTTCAAATTTGTTGAGTATTAGCGTAACAATAAGGTCCGTTCAATAAAGAATGAAAGGTATAGGTTTGCCTTCCAAAAAAGAAGAAGAAAGGTATAGGTTCGAATAAATAAGGATCTGAGAGTATCGAAGAACTTCAGGAACTAGCTTAAAAATTACTACTACTACTATGAAACAAATAGGTAGAATCAAACTAAATAACAAAAGGTCTGTAGAACCTTTTTTTCCCCACTTCGAAATTCAAATGACAATTAACGAAGGCAATGCAGTACTTGATAAGAACACATTAACCCACTGGATAAAATATAAACACACCCCAACTCTTAAATCTAAATTCTCAAAAACTTCATGGCAGCCGCGGTTTGCGAAGTCTGGGCCTGAGAATTTGATGCCCCGGGCTGATTAGCCGTCTGCGTTTGCTGAGGATTAGACGATGATGCGGCTGGGGCTGCAGCAGCATACCAAACACCCTCTGCCTGTTGTGTTTGAGAATGCACACCCTGTGGTTGAAAGAATCAAATGAGAACTGATTAATAAAGTAAAATACACTGAACACATTATGCAAAGATGAAATGACAGGCCTTAATGCGCTCACGGGACAGTTCTGTGCATGCTCCCGGACTTGACGATGCACGATTTCAATATCACACCAGTTGCATTCGACCGGGGAATTTCCAAAGCCACACCCGGAACAATGGGTACTGCACTCAGATAAAGGACCCTGCCATTTGCATCCCAACATGTGATAGAGGCATTGAGCTGCTATTTTGCCTATTGTTTCCGCCAGCGATTTGTTTGATTCTACGAGAGGCTGGAAGGAAAGAGAGAGGGAGAGAAAGAGAGAGAGAGCGCCAGTAAGTAACAGCAGAATACAAAGATAAAACAATGATGGGGAAAGTAAACCTTCGAATCTGCTTCCGTGACCAAGTATCCACAATAGGGGCAGGCCCGGGAAGTGCCCGCAACATGTGCCAAACAAGGTTTGCAAAACAGATGGGTGCACTGCGACTGAAGCGCTTCTTTCGGGTAGACAAGTAGACGACAGACAGGGCAAAAGTACTCCCCATGAAGAGACTGAATGTTAACTATGAGCGCGTTATCGAAACCCATGCTGGCCCGGACTTAAGCCCTTGACATTCACCAAATATCAACAAAAATGTATCTACAGCATTAGAAAAGAGGCAGGGGTGGTTACATCAGCTGCACTTTGCCAAGGTGAGCATACCAGACAACAATGCTTTTGAAAACCAGTGATTGCAGCAAAGGAACATTCAGGAACATCAAACGAGATAACCCCATAAGCAGTAATTCTTTTATTTTTTTTTAATATCCGAAATGCAGTTTTGCATTTAATAAAGTCATACGACATCTACAGTTTCTATCCAAATTAGAGAAAAGGAAATCAATGGCTGAAAAATCTCAAAATTACATAAAACAAGGCAGTAGCCCCGGATTAACTTCTGTTCGTTGGTCATGGCATGCAAAATTTGGAAACTAGCAGCTGATTTGATAAGTTGGATAATCATTATCACCTAAGCATGTGATGTAGGGGTGAGATTAGTTCGGCTTGGTCGGGTATTTCGAACATGGCGGACTAAACCGAGTTCGGTTTGGTCTAGAAATGATGGAAACCGATTCCGGTCAAAATATTCTTCGGAGCGAAATCGGTTTGGAGTGGTTCAGTTTGGTCCTTTTTTTTTATTTTGTTGGTTTTTTCGGGTTGAGCTTGAAGACTTCTAAAATATCAAAAACCCAGGCAAGATTACTAAAATATCAAAACCCCTATCTAAGACTAGTATTATAATATCGAAACCCCCATCGTCAATAGGTCCTATATGTATATTACAGTTCAGTTCGGTTCGGTAGTACTATCAGGTACTCGAGCCCAAACTGAAAATTAAAAATTAACTCTTCAAAAACCGAAACTGACCGGGACCAACCTAGACCGACCAAACCCCGAATTTTCCGGTCGCTTTGGTTTTCTTGGTTATATTTCACCCCTAGCGTGACGTAACAAATCTTCCGAACCTCGAGATGCAGCTTAATTATGTCACATGATTTTCCTCCCGCTGAATTTCCTTCATCAACCGTAAATATCAAGCAGGAGTATTCATGAAACTGCCAAACAATTGACTATTGTGATCATTAAAAACAAAACAAAGTTGTCCACGTCAAAGTCAAAATAACAGTAACAACTAACAACGCCTCATTAGCAACTATCACGTCAGAAGCCTAAAATAAAATATTTTGATGTGACAGCAGTGAGTTTTCGGATCGGTGGCAATTCTGTGATAGCGCATAACGTACTGTTTTCTTTTCCTAACAATGGAACTATCCTAAACTTTGGCAGAGAGAGAGAGATGGATACCTGATTGCTGCTGATTACATGGAAACCCTAGATTGCTTAGAAATTGGATATAAATGGAGCGACAATTACGCTTTTCTTTTCTGAAAATAAATAAAATGCGCTTCATCAGGAAAAATTATTTGGGGGTTTGGGGCAACGTTACTACGTGGATCCCACAGAATGTTTGGTAAAAATGGTAGGGGCACCGGTGGCTGCCCCAAGACTCCCAGACGATTACTCAGGCTTCATTCCTATGAACCTTTTTTCTTTCTTCTTTTGTGTGTTTTATTCGACGTTTCTGAATTTTTGTTAGATTGCATTATATTGTTTAGATTAATCATCCGCATCGATGAGAAGAGTTTAAAAAGAAAAAAAATTATGACCAAAAATAAAAATAAAAATTTTACTAAAGACGAAAAAAATACGAAACAACTATTTTTTTTGGTTTAAAGTGTCATTTTATATGAATTTTTTCAAACATCAACTCACATTTTTATACTTTTCTGAATGATTATTTTTAAAAATTATGGTAAAAAGTTACGAAAAATAAAAAAATACTGAAAAAAATTATAGACAAAATGTTTACAAGAAAACACCCTCAATCATCATATCATACTACTAGTGACTAGTACTGTCAATAGTAAAGGTAAGTGGGAAGTGACTCTAATGTAAATGGTAAGTTTGATTTATTTTAAAACATAACCATTTATTAGAGTTAAGAGAAAGTAAGCTTATGACTTCTTAGAGAAAATTTCAAAATGGCACCTGAACTTTGCACCAAATGTCACAGAAACATCTGAACTTAAGTTTATTTTAATTAAACATCTGTACTAACAAAATCCCCAAATTTAGACACCTGAACTTAAGTTTATTTCAATTAAACACATGTACTAACAAAATCTCCAAATTTTGACCCCCGCTGTTATATTTCGTCCCAAAAATTGCTGACTTGGCATCTCCAACCTGTTTAAGTTGCCCCATTGCACTGTTTCCAATAGGGGACGATGAAGTTTGCCTATGGGTTTCGCTTGGGTGCATCGTCCCTTATTGGAAACATGTGCAATGGGGCAACTTAAACGGGTTGGAGATGCCATGTCAGTAATTTTTGGGACGAAATATAACGGCAGGGGTCTAAATTTGGGAATTTTGTTAGTACAAGTGTTTAATTGAAATAAATTTAAGTTCAGGTGTCTAAATTTGGAGATTTTGTTAGTACAAGTGTTTAATTGAAATAAACTTAAGTTCAGGTGTTTCTGTGACATTTGGTGCAAAGTTCAGGTGCCATTTTGAAAATTTCCCTAAGTAATAAGGAGGTGAGTAAGTTCACCCATTTTTTAGGTGGTTGGTTCAAATTAAATCTAACTCATCTAAGAATTGGATCCTCTTCGATGTGGACTGAGGGTTACCGTCTGACCCATTTGAGATACTAAACACTCTTGTTCGTCAAATATACATCACCGAGATATATAATATATACCATGCATGAACTGTGCAGTATTATTAGTCTGAGCACTAATAATTTAATGCAGTTACAAATTATAGTAATAATTTACTATTTGTCCTGTCAAATAATTACCGATCCTTTTTAAGTTAGGCCTTGTGGAGTGGAGATGGCGATGAAGTGAGGAGCCTATCACAAAGTTCACTTGCCTGATACATGCTAGCTAGATTAAACGAGAGTGAAAGATATGTTGGCCTCATGTTTTTTTGCTCTTTTCATTGAGCTATGACGGACTCTTTTGAAACTGAGTTATTTGGACTCCTCCTTCTGAGGTAATCTTTTGTACCAAAAAAAGTGCAGAAAATATTTTTATGCACTTCTGCGACTGAAATTGCTCGAAAACAAAGGTACAGACAGTCAGACACTCATTAATTGGTACATTGACCTGGTTAGCCTCCATATATACGGAATGAAATCAGCAAAATACTTGCAATCACCAACAAACTATATCTATGCAAATGGGGATTATAAAGTGTTGTTGCAAGGGGGCAATGAACACATGACCTCTTACTTCATTTACGTTTGGTATCATACATGTAACTTTTACCTTGAAACACATACCACAAAACATGAACACTAAAGAAAATGAACCCTAACCAAACCTTGTACGTGATTGTTTAACTCCATTAGACATATCTCTACACATTAAGAGTGAAAGTAACAGCAACGGAAATCTCGCCGGAGTAGGTGTTATCCGGGAGAACAACCCTATATTTTTGAGCTCGAAGTTCTTCCTTTCCCTTCTCCGCACCTAACGATAGAATGTCTTTTATGTAGATCCTGCACAATGCACATGCAGGCAGAGGTTCCCGATATCGATCAACAACAGAGCCTGTAAGACCATCCGCCAACAAACATAAACTTGTACTTACTAAACTAATAATGGAATTAATACTAGTTGTTATTCTTACGTTGATTCGCCAACCAGGTTATCTTCGGAGATCTTGTGCTTGTCGAAGATTTGAAGAACAAGCTTATATGGTTGATCTTCAGCGTCCGGATACTCAACATCGAATGTGATTGTTTCATTCCATTCCAATTTCTTTTCCTCTCCTGCATTTCCAAATTCCTGATATAAATAAAAGCTACAAATAAATATTCACTATATATCCAACATTTAAGCACAAAGACCATATCAAGAGATGCAAATGTTGAATGTGAATTTCTCAATCATTGCTAGCTAGTTTCTAAATCGGAGATACTGCAAAGTAACTCTCAGTAGATAAACATTTCAGGGCGCACTCTGACCGTCTAAAAGTGTTTTCAGCCGTCTAGATTAAAAACAAACTCTTCACGGGAAGATTTAAGAAGAGTTTGTTTTCAATCTGGATATTTGATTGCCGAGATAGACGATACAGATGCGTCTTGCCGGGCGCGTTACGAGGAGATACTTTGCAGCATCCTCAGGTCCGATTTAGTAAGAACAACTCCTTCACAAAATTTCCCATTACTTCATTACCTTTCTTATGATCCGCCACACGACTGGTAGATTCTTGGTCTCCATAATGAATCACAACGTACGGACACATCTTAATTGTATTGCATGGATTAAGACAAAATAAACAGCCTGAATAGAAAATATTGGCAAAAATTAATATGTTTCTAAATCAGATTTGTTTTCATGATTTAACCCTTTGAATTTAGTTTGCAAAAAAGATCAAGAAAATAAATTGAAAACTTACCCAGAAATTGACTTTCCCTGTCTTTTATGCCTTGGGCATCAACCAGCAAAACCTCTAGCTTTCCTTTTGCCATCTCTCTCTCTCCCCTCTCTCTCTCTCTCTCTCTCTCTGGTCAAGGAGGAGAAGACTCGAATGTATGTACTTATTATATAATTTGAAGAAAAGTTTATTGTGAGTGGTGGTAGCTAGATCCATGGGAATACTTTCATAACTGTTGCAAGTTACCTTATTTTATTTTTTTTAAAGTCTACAATACACACCTCTTAAAATATTATACCATATGCATCTATTTTATGGTTTATTCATAACATTTTAGTGTGTTTCGTAACTTTTGTTCTAGAATTCATAACATTTCAGCATTACGATTCGTAATATTTTTATTATGATTCATAACATTTTGGTATATCTCATAACCTTTATATGATTCGTAACTTTTTAGCAATACGATTCGTAATATTTTCTCTATAATTCATAACATGTTGGAGGTGCATATGATACACAACTAAATAAATAGTGTGTATTGTAGTCTTTCCTTTTCTTAATTCATGATTTTTGAGTGTTCAATAATGAGCTTGGATTCCCTATGTTTCTCTCTTTTCAAGTCTATCAAGACTGCCAATTATGGGCTGTAGCAAGGGGCAACCTAGTCTTTTTCCCATCACAAGTCTGCGTCGAATTTCTCGTTAACATCCACATCACAAATATGCGTTGAATTTCCGTTACCATCTACATTAAAAGAAGCCATGAGCCTTTGGCCCGAGGAGTTCAGAAATGTATTTAAGTGCCCGGAGAAAATAGGTCGGGAGTT
>BPLS01029761.1:57417-166210 GCA_019656275.1 Rhododendron kiyosumense | reverse complement strand
GGGGGGGGGGGGAATCTTTAGAGCTTCATCGTTAGAGCTTCTCTCTCCATCTCTTCGCCTTCCAGCTTCGTTGATCCACCATTAGATTTCCTAGAAACCCTTCAGGTATGAATTCGATTTTCTATTGCTCCTCACTTCCCTATAGCTTTTATGCCATTTTATACCATTTTTTATGGGTTTTTTTTGGAGTTTTGTTCTGTGTGAATAGTGCAAAGACGAAGATGAACAATGATGTTCATCTCTATCTTCAACTAGTTCTCCGAGCCCCAGCCTTGATACTGGTGGGCTCTAGTTGACACTTGATAACGCCGACCCCAAAGATCCAACTTTAAATATTTCCCGAGCCTGTAGCTGTAGAGTGAACTAGGGTAACCGAGCGTAGTGAGACCCTTGCCTTTTGGCCAACGATGAGGTTTCTCATTATATCTTTTTGTTTTGTTTAGGTCTAGCTCACCCAGTGATAGTCACCTCTTCCGATTCCGAAAGCTCGAGAGACGACTCCCTCCGGCGACTCACTAGCCTGAGAGTGGTTGGATAGGAGTAAAAGCCAACACCAAAACTCATCCATAGCTTCGAACATGTCGGTCGACTCATAAGACTCAAACGTCAAACGTGATTATGAGTATGGTGGAGATGAGTTTCTCACCGAGCCCAAGATTTCACTCACTTAGTCTACCCATTCTGATACCGAGCCCCAGAGAGAGCCTGAGGCCGACTCGAGGTTCAATTCTAGAGCCGAAGCCTCGACGTCCGCGCAGTTAAGTCATGAGAAGGTTCCGACCGTAGATGCAGAGGTGGCCAACTTATACAAAAGGGGTCAAGTTTGCCCCCACGCCCACTTTTTCAATGGAGACCAAGAGGAGTACGAGAACTTCTACCAAGAGTACCATGTTCCCGAAGATGTGGTGGTTACCTGAGTTGCTAGTGACCAGATTAGGGACATATTGGAACATAGGCCCGAGCACATTACCGTCCCCTAATGGCTATCTGCGAGGCCGGGCTTCGGTTCCCTCTCCACCCATTGTTGAGGGAACTTTTGGCTCAGTTTAGCCTTGTCCCACACTACTCCGCCATTAATAGCTTTAGGATAGTGATGACCGTGATTGCACTGAAGGAGTTTCACGACCTGGAGTTTATCGTCGCCGACCTTTTCGAGACATAAATCATGTCCAGGCACAGCTGAACTGAACGCAGATATCTGTCAACCCGCCGAAGCAAAGAGCCATTAGTGGATGGGCTACCCGATACTGACAAATGGGCAAATTTTTACGTGGAAGTGAGTGGTAACTACAAGTTTGGCGACTAAACCAACCGTAGGCACCATGTACCGAAGATTAAGGACTTCAAAAGTGGTTTAATTTTCTTCTTTTATCTCGCCATGCCTGCTTTTCTTTTGTTTATTTCGCCGTGCCTGCTTGTGCTGACCATTTCCCCTTTTTGTAGATCACCGACCTATCACAAAGAATTTGAATTTCCAGTCTACCAAGAAGAACATGGAAATCTTGAGGTCACAGGCTTGCCGAGACGCGCTGACATTGTTGAATTACATCCTTTCATATAAGGGTAAGCTCAAGAGGAAGGAGAAGGAAACGGGGGAGCTGAGCAAGAAGGCTGGTACTTCCAAGAAGGTTGGAAATCAGCAGAAGGGTGGAAGTAAGAACGGCAGAAGTAAGAAGGGCAAACAGCCACGGGTGAAGTTCCCGACCTTCAGGAAACCAGCTTCCTTCTGGTTCAAGGACAGTCAAGGAAACGTGCTCCCAGGCATTCACGTACCCGTCTAGACTATCGTACCTAAGTTTCCCGACGAGATGTCTAGGAGGGACGTGGTTCGCGTGAAACTGAGAGAGAACATATCGGCTCGGCAGAGTGGCTCCGATCCTCCTGAGCCCCAAGACAAGGGACAGAAAAAAACTCACGATTTCTTTCCGACCAAGCCTCCTACCCTGCACCCAACAGAGAAAGAACGAACCAAGGCGTCAGCTGCTGGTGGCTCAAAAATGGTTCAGAAACCGATCGGTTCGGCTGGGAAGGTTATCATTCAAGAGTTTGCTCCCTCCTTTGCTTCGGTAAAGGGGAGGTTGGTGAACATTGAGGACAGTGTCAAGGCCGATCCTGGTCTGGCCATCACCATGCTCCAGTGGCTTGCTTTACCGAAGGACATGGAAAAGGTACCATAAGATCCCCAGCTGAGCCTGATCCATGCGAGTGCCCAACTTGTGCAGGTTTGTCCAAACCCAGCTCTTCAATTTTATGTTGTCTATCTTTCCGAGCTTTAATGTACTTTGTTGTGCAGGCTGGCCAGGCTTTGCTTTAGGCTTCAAACAAGGCTGTGCTTGCAGCTGCTGAGAGGTCTCGCTATCGCAAAGACCTAAAAGCCAAGCAAGACAAGGTCAAGGCACTGGAGCAACAGCTGAAAGTGGTCGAGGTAAGGTCTTTAGAGCTCGAGAAGGAGAGAGACGAGGCTGCGGGAAAGGCCAAGATTGTCGTGCGTGAATTGGGGCGGGTTCAAAGAAGGGAAAAGAGGAAGATGAAGGAGGTGGACGATAAGTCCTTTCAAGCAGAATTCGACCGAGCTAGCGCCGAGTACAAAAGGGGGGCACGGAAGATGGTTGATGACGAGATCCAAATGAGGGTGTCCATCGCGTATAGAACGGGGTATAAGGACAGGTTGGCTGCCGCAGCCAGTGTCCTTCAGTTGGAAGCTAACATTAATCTAACCGAGTTGATTCCAGCAGCGGTTGTGCTCGACTTGTCCTGCCGTATACAGATGAAGAGTGCGCGCCTCTCCCTCCTGAAGAATATCCCAAGATTGAGGAGGAAATTGAGGATATTTCAAATGCTGAAGCCGAGGCTGGATCTGGAGCAAAGAAGGTGACTGAAGATGTTGAGGATGAGGCCGTGAATGTCAATGAAAACGCTGAGGCTAATGCCGACGCTGAGAATATCGTTCGAGATTGAGAGAGAAGTACCCGCAAGTACCGACTTTGGGGTGGTCGGTTACCGTAGTTGACAACCCTTTTATCTTTTATCGAAACTTGTTGATTTTTGCTTTGTTAGTACTTTGAACTTTGTTGGACTGGACGGCTCCGAGGGTTGGAGTTTGCCGTGCCAGATTGTAATAGTTTGTGGGGAGTCGGCATCAAACAGTTTACCACGCTGTACCTCTCAACTTAGGAAACTTTCAGCACTTGATGAATGAATGCCTTTGTTACGTTTCTGTTTTCAATTACTCACCTTTCTTTGTGCCTTAGAAAAGTTTGATTGCGCTTGCTTGTTTTGAGTAATGATATGTCCGTAGCCCCCACTTTGGTTTTGGTTCGGCTAAATAGCCGAGCCTTAACCAAAGTAGAAATATCTTGATGAGGTTTGGTGGGGGTTCCATGTTAGAAGTTTATTTGTAATTATCTAGAAGTCTGAAGAAGTCTTGTAGAAGGGTCTAGAATTGGTTAAGATTAATTGAGTTTTATCTAGAAGTAGGAAGGTCAAGAGTTAGACCTATCTAGATCAAGTCACTTGAAGTTGGAAGGTCAAGAGTTAATATTATCTAGTTACATCAGCAAGTATAAATAGGAGATCCTGATGTAATCTTTGTAAGTACGAAGAATAAAATTCCAGAAAAATACTTCTATTTGCTGCACCTAAGTACTAGTAAATCATGGGCAAATCCAACTATAGTTTTCGTTGCGCCAACAAATTTGGTATTAGAGCTATCTTAGCAGCCTCTTCATGGCATCAACTCCAACCCCTACCATGTTTAAATATTCTCCAAGTCAAGTCCCTATCTTCGAAGGAGAACACTATGACTATTGGAGTAGCGAAATGGAGAATTTTTTCGTATTTGAAGCTGTATGGAAAGCTGTTGAAAAAGGTGTGCCAGCAACCTGAAGCAACACAAGCAGCATAAGGAGAACAAGAAAAAAGATGCAACTGCACTCCGCTACATCAAACAAGGGGTAAGCAAACCAATCTATCCTAGAATTTTCAATGCAAAGAGTGCAAAAGAAGCATGGGATGTGTTGAAAGAGGAGTTTCAAGGAAATGAAAAAGTTGTTTCCATAAAGTTGCAATCTTTATGGAGAGATTTTGATAACTTATCAATGAAAGAAAGTGAATGCATTAGAGATTTTTTCTCTAAAGTTGCTGAGATTGTTAATCAAATTAAAAACCATGGTGAAGCCATTCAAGATAAGAAGGTGGTCGAGAAAATTCTCAGGAGTTTACCTCCCAAGTTTGATCATTGTGTTGCTGCCATAGAAGAAGCTAAAGACTTGTCAAAAATGACAATGTTTGAACTAATGGGTTCACTCTAAGCACATGAGCAAAGAATTAAAAGGTCTTCGACTCAGCCAACTCAACCAGTAGAACAAGCATTTCAGTCCAAACTCAACATTTCAGAGGGAAAGAACAAGTCCCAACAAGAGCAAGAGCAAAGAAAAGGTTTGCACCAAGGCAATGGTCAACATGCAAAAAGACATCAAAATCAGAACAATGGTAACAACAAATGAAAAGGCGGTAGAGCAAAATGGCAGCAAAATACGGGTAACTCTAATCCTTGTTGCATTATCTGCAAAAGATCAAATCATGAATCAAAGAATTGTCGTTATAAATGCACCAAATGCCGAGTCCCTAATCATTCAAAAAGAGATTGTTGGTTCCAAAAGGGAAAAGAAAAGGATGAGGCAAATTTCACAAAAGAAAGTCAAGAGGAGCAATTATTTTATTCTTGCATGGCTGCTAATCATGAATCACAACATATATGGTACTTGGACAGTGGTTGCAGCAACCATTTGACAGGAAATCGGAATTTCTTCGTTGAGCTGGACAACAAATTACATTAGCAAGTGAAGCTTGGTGATGGAAAAATGCAAAGTGCTACAGGAAAGGGAGTCATTGCTATTCATAACAAGGGAGGTAACAAAAAGCTTATCAGTGATGTTCTCTATGTTCCAAACTTAACTCAAAATCTCTAAAGTGTTGGGCAATTGCTGCAAAGAGGTTTTCCACTATTTTTTGATGAAGGAAAATGCAAAATTGTAGACAAGAAGAACAATCACTTGGTGGCAAATGTTGATATGTCACCAAACAAAGTTTTCCCTCTCACTTTCCACTCCAAGAGGATGCTGCTTTTAAGAGTGAATGCCTAGATAAAACGCACTTATGGCATTTGAGATATGGGCATTTGAATAGCAGGGGTCTGCAGCTTTTACAAAAAAAGAAAATGGTGATTGGACTTCCTTATATAGAGGCGCAGACTTCCTTATATAGAGGTGCAGGAAAGAATTTGTGAGGGCTGTATCTATGGTAAAATGCATCGATTTCCTTTCCCCAAAACATCTTGGCGAGCTAAAGCCCCTTTAGAATTGGTGCATGCTGATATATGTGGTCCTACTAGGACTCCTTCTCTTAGCAACAAAAGATATTTCATTCTTTTTGTTGATGACTTCACCAGAATGATGTGGCTGTATTTTTTGAGTGAAAAGTCAAAAGCTTTCCCGACCTTCCTCCAATTCAAAGCCTTGGTGGAGAAGCAAAGCAGATGCCAAATACAAACCCTTTGCACAGTCCATGGAGGAGAATTTATCTACACTCCATTCATGAATTATTGCAAAGAAAATGGCATTCAAAGGCAGCTTACTGTTTGGCGTATTCCTCAACAAAATGGAGTCGCTGAAAGGAAAAATCGCACCATTGTGGAGATGGCCAAGAGCATGCTGAAAGGCAAAGGTTTGCTGAAAAAATTATGGGCTGAAGCAGTTCATACTGCAGTCTATATTCTGAATCGATCTCCTACAAAGGCAGTGCTCAATAAAACTCTGCTTGAAGCATGGAGCAAGAGGAAGCCATTGGTTGATCACTTCAAAGTATTTAGAAGCATTGCTTATGCTTTAAATCAAGCTCAAAACAGGGATAAGTCTGATGAGAAAGGGCAGAAGTATGTCTTTCTTTGCTATAGCAATGAATTGAAAGGTTATCGTCTTCTCGATCCTTCAACCAATAAGCTTGTGATCTCAAGAGATGTTATTTTTGATGAGATGGCAGCATGGAAATGGGCTCTTGAGACAACTCAAACACCTGCTACCTATGATTTTATCGAGCCATTAACAACTCCAAATGAAGTTCCTCATCAGCATTCTCAACAGGCTAGTACGAGCGCGGGTTCACCAAGTTCAAGCTCTTTAAATCCTAACGCTTATGATTCAGATTCTTCACCTAGAAAGGTATGCTTGTTGAGAGATATATAAGAATCATGTGATGTTGCATTTTTTGCTTCCGAACCTCAGAATTTTGAGGAGGCAGCTAAACAAGAGGCGTGGATACAAGCAATGAATGAAGAGATTGCAATGATAGAGAAGAACAACACTTGGGAGCTTACAGATTTACCAAAAGGCAAACAAGTGGTTGGTTTGAAGTGGATATACAAAACCAAGTACAAGGAAGACGGTTCTATCCAGAAGCATAAGGCTCGATTGGTCGCAAACGGCTATTCACAACAGCCCGGTGTCCACTACAATGAAACATTGCTCCTGTGGCGCAGATAGAGATGATACGAACTGTTCTTGCTTTGGCAACTCAATTTGAACTGAATGTATTCCAACTTGACGTTAAATCTGCATTCTTAAATGGAGAATTAGAAGAAGAGGTATATGTCGAGCAACCCCAAGGATATGCAGTAAAAGGAAAAGAAGAAAAATTCTATCGACTTCGGAAGGCATTATACGGCTTAAAGCAGGCTCCTCGGGCATGGAACAACAGGATTGATGGTTACTTTTGCAGAAAGGGTTTCCAAAGAAGCTTTAGTGAACCATCTCTTTATGTAAAGAAAGATGGTTTTGATTTCTTGGTGGTGTGCTTATATGTCGATGACTTAATTTACATTGGCACAAACATGAAGCTGGTTGCAGAATTTAAAAATCAAATGATGAAGGAATTTGAAATGACAGATTTGGGTCTTATGCAATACTCTTTGGGAATGCAAGTTAAGCAAGCCAAAGGGGAAATTTTCTTATCTCAACAGAAGTACATCGAAGACTTGCTTAAAAAGTTCCACATGGAAAATTGCAAACCGGTGGCTACACCTATGGTTCCAAATGACAAGCTACTGCAAAATGATGGAGCAAATCTAGTGGATGCAAAGACTTATAGAAGTTTGGTTGGTTCCTTAATTTATCTAACAAATACTAGACCAGACATTTTTTTCCCAGTGAGCTTGATTTCTAGGTACATGAATCAGCTGAGTAAGAACCATTATGCAGCAGCAAAAAGGATACTCTGGTATCTATAAGGAACTAAGAAGCAAGGCATCAAGTTGGTGAAACAATCAGATAGTAATTTAGTTGGATACACTGACAGTGACTGGGCAGGTTCTCTTGATGATTGCAAGAGCACATCTGGATATGTTTTTTGCCTAGGCTCCAATGTGATTTCATGGAGTTCAAGGAAACAGAAATCTGTGGCAATGTCTTCTTTTGAAGCAAAGTATATTGCCACAGCGGAAGCCACTTGTGAAGCTGTCTGGTTGAGAAGACTACTCAAAGATTTGCAGCTGGAGCAAAGAGAGCCAACAAGAATATTCTGTGATAACATGTCAGCAATTGCGATGAGCAAAAATCCAGTCTTTCATGCTTGGTCAAACCACATTGAGCTTCGCCATCATTTCATGGAGTTTATCAGCACCAATGACCAGCCAGCAGATATTCTCACCAAAGCAGTGACTTCGGAGAAGCTTGATAAATTTAAGACCCAATTGAAAATTACAAATCAAGAAGGGGTGTTAGAAGTTAATTTGTAATTATCTAGAAGTCTGAAGAAGTCTTGTAGAAAGGTCTAGAATTGGTTAAGATTAATTGAGTCTTATCTAGAAGTAGGACGGTCAAGAGTTAGACCTATGTAGATCAAGTCACTTGAAGTTGGAAGGTCAAGAGTTAAATATTATCTAGTTACATCTGCAAGTATAAATAGGAGATCCTGATGTAATCTTTGTAAGTAAGTACCAAGAATAAAATTCCAGAAAAATACTTCTCTTTGTTGCACCTAAGTACTAGTAAATCTCGGGCAAATCCAACTATAGTTTTCGTTGCGCCAACATTCCATTCCTGGTTGGAGCTTGGCCAGAGTGCCAACTCCTAGCCGAAGTACTTTGTTGAATCAAGAGTTTGACAGGTGCCCCCTACTTTTGATTGGGGCTTGGCCAAACTGCCAGCCCCTAGCCAAAGTACGAAGGACTTGGATGTTTTGATGTTTGTGGGTGGTTTGCTCACCGAACTGTGAGTGTAACCAGGCTATGGCTGACCCTAGTGTCTTGCCAAGCCAAACCGGAGCCTAAATTCCAACCGTAATGTGTGCCATAGGCTTGGTAGACCGTATGTCCTATTTTTGCTTCTTTGGGTATCAATAGTGGCCGAAGCAATGGTGAGAACGCCGTTTGTGGGTGTGACCGAAGTCATCGTTTGCGTTTGGCAGCAAGTGCCCTGGGTGGTTTAAAGTAAAGGGTATAACCTAAGCAAATTAAAGTTAAAAAATTGCAATGAACATCAATGGCCGAGGAAGAAGTTTTGCTTGTATTGGGAAATAACGAGTACATGTTCGAAATAAATGACTGAGGCCGAAGCCAACTTGACATAAAGTGAAACATGGATCATGGCCGAAGCCAATCTGACATAATGTAAAACAAGGCCTAGGGCCGATGAAAAAACATAAATTAATGAGGATAAGTAGTGGCCGAACACGAGGCACACTATGGGAATCGATCATATGTATGCTTTTTTCAAATTCTGGGCGTTCCACGGGTTGGTGAGGACTTTGCCATTCATGTCCTTCAAGACATAAGCGGCTTCACCGGCAATCCGAACCACATGAAATGGCCCCTCCCAGTTGGGCTTGAATTTCGTCTTTTTGTTGGCTTGGACAACTTTTCTCCATACCAAATCATCTGGCTTGAAGGTCTTGTTCCTTACGCTACGGTTGTAGCCCTTGGCAACTTCTTGTTGGTATTTAGCGAGCTTCAACCGAGCGCCATCACACTTTTCTTTTGCCAAAATCAGCTCTTGTTCCACAGCTTCTTCATTGGTTTTGGGGTCGAAATTTTCTGTTTGCAAGGTGGGGAAGAGGGATTCCAAAGGGATTACAGCCTCCTTACCGAACGCCATGCAAAATGGTGTCTTGCCTGTGGATCGCCGAGGTGTAGAACAGCAAGCCCATAGAATGCATGGCAGCTCTTTGGCCCATTTGCCGCTCTTAAAGTTCAGCCGACATTTGATCCCAACACAGACTATTTTGTTCATTGCTTCGGCTTGCCCATTTCCTTGAGGGTATGCAGGGGTGGAGTTGAAAAAGCTTATCTCAAATTCTTCGTAGAGGCTGGTGAGGTCTTTGCCAACAAATTGGGTTCCGTTTTCCGAGACAATAGAGCAAGGGACGCCAAACCTTGTGACAATGTTTCTCCAGACGAATCTCCGAATGTCTTGTGACAAGAGGTTCGGCCTCCACCCATTTGGAGAAGTAGTCCGTTGCTATGATGAAGTATTTGAAGCCGCCTGGAGTAGTAGGCAACTTGCCAACAATGTTGAGCCCCCACTGAGCAAAAGGCCAAGGTCTGGTTATTGGGGATAGATTCTTGGCAGGTTGCTTGGGGATGGGAGAGAATAGTTGGCACGGTCGGCATTTGCGAACTTCTTCTTCATAGTCTTTCTTCATGTTCTTCCAAAAATATCCCCGACTCATTGCTCGTTGACAAAGGGAGCGACCACCAGAGTGACAGCCACAGCTGCCAGAGTGGAGCTCGAAGAGAATTCTGGTACTTGTGTTGGGTGGACCACGAGGAGGTACGGTCCAGTGATGGATTTCTTGTACAGTTGGCCACTCTCAGAGAGCCAGTAGTAAGCGGCCTTGTTGCGGATACGGTAGGCTTCTTTCTTGTTTGTTGGTAGAGTGTCATCTCGAAGAAAAGCAACGATCTCGTCCATCCAACTTGGACTGAGCTCAATATTGAGTATTTCTGGAGTTGTTTCGAAGGATGGGTGGTCAATGCTGCCAAAGTTGATGGTCCTGAATTCTGAAGCTTTTGATGCCGAAGGCCCGCGAGTGCATCTGCATGGTCGTTGTGCTCGCGGTTGATTTGCTCAATCTTGAAATTCTTGAAGTATTGGATGAGTTTGGCCACTGTCGCTTGGTACTTTAGCATCCTGGGGTCCCGAGCTTCGTAGTCCCCCAAAACCTGATTGACAATGAGTTGGGAGTCGCAGAAGACAACCAGATCATCGACTTTCATTGCTATCGCGGAGTGCAAGCCAGCAAGCAGGGTCTCGTACTCAGCTTCGTTGTTGGTGGCGGGGAAGTCAATGTTGATGGCACTTTCGTGTAGTGTCCACAAGGGGAGACCAAGACGACCCCTGCCCCTACTCTGTTGCTATTAGAGGCTCCATCAACGTGTAGGCGCCATATGTCTCCTTGAAAAAGTGCCAGGGTTTTTGGTTTGCTCTTTGTTCGGCTACGGGTTGGGTGGGGTGGGAGTGTTGAGGATGTCCACATCTTCCGGAGTTAGTTCAGCTATAAAGTCGACGAGAATCTGCCCCTTAATTGCCATTCGTGGCTCAAAGCGAATGTTGAAATTTGCCAGTTCAACAGTCCACTTAGAGACCCTGTTGAAGAGTTCAATTTTTCGAAAAAGGCTCTTGAAAGGGTGCTCCATTAAGACAGTGATTGTATGGGATTAGAAGTACGGCAGGTGTTTCCTCGCAGCTGAGACGAGTGCTAGTGCTAACTTCTCGAGAGGGAGCGTTTGTGCGGGTAGGAGCATTTTGCTTGTGAAATATATTGGCATGTCGTCGGTGCCCTCTCGCCAAACCAGTGCTGAACTGACTGCATGAGTTGAGACCGCAAGGTACAAGTAAAGAGTTTTGAATTCCTTTGGTTTCACCATTAGTGGAGCCGAGCTCAAGTAGCCTTTGAGTTTGGCTAATACTGCGTCGCAATCTGGAGTCCACTCGAAGTTGCGTTGGTTTTTACCTTTCAATGCTTGGAAAAGGCATGACACTTGTCTAAGGACTTGCTGATGAACCGGTTTAGAGCCGCCGCCATGCCGGTTAGTCCCTGGACTTCTCTGATTGTTCGTGGTGGGCATAAGTCTGCAACGGCTTTGATTTGGGTGGGGTTGGCTTCGATCCCGGGTCTGGTGACCAAGTGTCCAAGAAATTTTCCCGCGCTCGCACCGAACGTTTGTGGAACTTGAGAATTTCGAAGACGTTGGCTAACTCTTGCAAGTGATTGTACTCCTTCTGGCTCTTGACGACCAATGTAAGCTTCTACCGTGTGGCCGATCTGGGCGTGGAGCATTTTAAAGATGGCTCGGGTGAATGTGGCGCGGCCAAAGTTTTTGAGCCCAAATGGTATAACTCGATAACAGAAGATGCCATAAAGAGTAATGAACGCCGTTTTTTCCATGTCATCTGGATCCATTACGATCTGGTGGTAGCCTCGGTAGGCGTCTAGGAAGCTTAGCCGAGCATGATCGGCCGTGGCATCCACCAATTGATCGATCTTAGGGAGCGGGAACCAGTCCTTGGGGCAGACGTCATTAGGGATGGCATTCGGAACTGATCCGATCCGCCTCCGCCCTGTATCCGATCCGATTGGGGCGGATCTCCGATGTACTGTTCGGATTTCGGATCGGGTTCGGAGGAAATTTTTTTTAAAAATTTGGATTTAGATTCGGGTTCGATTACATATACATCGGACCCGAAACATTTACATATAATTTATTTGCAGTTTTACCCTAGAGAATTTAACATATTACAGTCTACCCCATCACATATTACAGTTTAACCCAGCATATATAGATGAAAATGATAGGGTTTTGTAAGCCAAACAACCACTTTTCCACTCTGAAGTCTCCATTTCAGACTTTCAATCCAGAGTCCACGGCTTTCTCTCTTCACATTCAACCAATCTCACCGCCGACCACCAACCACCGATTTTCCTCCCCCAGTAGTTAGAGCGCTCTCTCTCTCTAGATCGAAATCAATATTTAGAAGAAGGGTTTAAAATGAACAGTAAAATGTCAGAGAGCCAGATCCACTTCTTTTTACTTCTCTTTTTTACTCTCAACCTCTATGGTTTGCTACTTGTGTTTATATATTGCAGATTTGTCGTGTTTATGGTCCCCCACATGCTTTGTTCTGTTCTACTTTTTTAATATGGTCCCCCATATGCTTTGCTGTTCTACTTTTTTATTATGGTCCCCTACATGATTTGTTCTACTTTTCTATTAGATTGACTGATTATTTTATATATCATTCCCATATTATAGTCCCGCACTAGCCTTAATATGTAGTAAAACAACTCAATGGAACCCATGGTTGCATATTTTTATACAATGACGTTTAAATTAGAGTTACCAAAAAAGTTTAAATTGTTCCATTGGAGGTTGTGTTGCTCATTTGCCTATAAGTTCCATACGTATTAGCTACTGTGGAAATTATTTTTCGGAGAGAGTTTTTTATCTTTTATGTTTTTGTGAAACTATTTTTTAGGGTTTTTTGATGTTATGGGAATCTGGGCTTTCTAATGTTTATTGGTATCTCTTTTCATTGTGGTACACAGGACAATATGTCCGCAGTGGAAGTTGATTCAAGTACTACTCCGAATGATTGCGTTGACGAATCAAATGACGTGCTGCCGCCGCCATCGCCAATTGTTGAGAACCACGAGGAAGAAATTGATGGCGTTGTGGCCCTTTTACTTGGTGAAGTCAGAATATCGAAAGCTAATTTGAGAAGTCCCGTGTGGCTAAATTTTGATAAGGTAAAAGTTAATGGAGTGGAGAAGGCTATTTGTATCTATTGTAATAAAAGACTTGCAGGGGCATCTAAGAATGGAACTTCCCATTTGGGTGATCATAAGGTTTGCCCAAGAAGGAAAGTGGCTGATTTGAGGCAAAAGGTTTTGACCTCAAACTTTATGAAGGGAGAGGGGAAATAAAAACTTGAAGCTATACATTTTTGACCAAACCTTGCTATGAGAGCGCTAGCTTGTATGATCATTATGCATGAATACCCTCTATCCATAGTTGACCACATTGGGTTTAGGAATTTTGTACAAGCCCTTCAACCTGCATTTACTATGGTTTCTCGCAACACCATCAAAAGTGACATTTTCAAAATTTATGATGTTGAGAAGGTGAAAACAATGAAAGCTTTAGAGAAAAATCAAGGTAGAGTTGCTGTGACGACCGATATGTGGACAACTAGCAATCAGAAAAGAGGGTACATGGTTATCACAACGCACTTTGTTGATGATTCTTGGAATTTGCAAAGCCACATCCTAAGGTAATTGACTATTACTAAATTATTTGTTTTTGTTAATCTAGGTGATACTGGCACGTTCAATGTTAATTGATTGTGTGTTTTTGCATAGCCTTGCTAGTTGCTACATTTGCTAATTGTCATATTTTTTTTTATATAGGTTTGTTTATGTCCCATGTCCACACATGGCACAAGCGTTGTGTGATGCTTTGATGGATACTTTTTTGGATTGGAATATTGATAGGAAGCTTTCTACTATTACTGTTGATAATTGCTCTACTAATGATGCGATGGTTTCCCTTCTCTTGGAAAAATTTGATCCCAATTGTTTGTGGTGGAGTGGAAGTTTGTTCCATGTGCGATGTGCTGCTCACATTTTGAACTTAATTGTGAAAGATGGGTTAGAGGTAATTAAGGAAGCCATTGAGAAAATTAGATATAGTGTTGCATTTTGGACTGCAACACCAAAGAGGGAGGAAAAATTTGAAGAAACTATCCGCCAATTGCGCATTCCCTTTACCAAAAAGTTGCCTCTTGACTGTGCCACAAGGTGGAACTCTACCTATTTAATGATCCAAACCGCCATAGAATGCAAGGATGCTTTCTCTCGTTTGAAACACCGTGACACCCAATACAAAACTGTACCAACCGAAAATGATTGGAAACTTGCTGTACAAATATGTGGGAGATTGAAGGTCTTCTACAATGTCACAGAGTTGTTTAGCGGGACTAGGTATCCAACTGCCAATTTGTTTTTTGCCACGATTTGTGAGATTAAAATAGCATTGTCTGAATGGGTTTTCTATGACAATGTTGTGGTGCAAAATATGGCATGGAAAATGGAAGTGTGACACCCCGCTTTCTGGTAGCCGGCGGTACTGCAGGATGGTAGGTTCCGTCCGGACGGGAGGGGACAAGCCATGGTTTATAAGAAAAGATCCCTCCTACTTGTACAAGGCCTTTTAAAGCCGTGAGGGCGGGCCAAAGCGTATAGGAACTTCACAGTTAAGCGTGCTCGTCCTGAGAGCAATCCAGGGATGGGTGACCTTACTGGGAAGTCTATGGACTTTGGGCGTCCAAAGCGGACAATATTGTACAAAGATGGAGCGGGTTGTTACAGGTGGTATCAGAGCACAACCCTGGTCTACATGGTGGGGGTCACCTCTAGAATCTGATATGAGCATTGTGATTGTGCTGTACAGAACTAAGTGCTATGGCCACCAGGGGAAGGTTGCTGGGCCAACTAAGTGCCACACTATGGCCACCAGGGGAAGGTTGTTGGGCCTGTGCAACAAGGACGTTACATCCCTAAGGGGGGTAGAATTGTGACACCCCGCTTTCCGGTAGCCGGTGGTACTGCAGGATGGCAGGTTCCGTCCGGACGGGAGGGACAAGCCATGGTTCATAAGAAAAGATCCCTCCTACTTGTACAAGGCCTTTTAAAGCCGTGAGGGCGGACCAAAACGCATAGGAACGTCACAGTTAAGCGTGCTCGTCCTGAGAGCAATCTAGGGATGGGTGACCTCACTGGGAAGTCTATGGGCTTTGGGCGTCCAAAGCGGACAATATTGTACAAAGATAGAGTGGGTCGTTACAGGAAGAGAAATATGATAAGTACTGGCAAAATATTCATGGGATTTTGGGTGTTGCGGCGGTGTTGGATCCAAGGTACAAGATGACTTTGATAGAGTATTAGGAGGATTTTTGGGATTGAGGTGGAATCGAAGATTGAGGCAGTCTTAAAACTTTGTTGTGACTTGCTTACTGAGTAGGAAGATAGATTGAAAAAAGGTGGTGGTGAATCTTCAAGCAAGGTGGTCTCTAGTGTTGGAGATGTAGATGATCTTTCTGATTTTGACAAGTTTGTGTCCAGTAGAAAGAAAGCTAAAACTTCACATGTCAAAACTGAATTAGATAATTATTTGGAAGAGGAAGTGTTACCAAGGCATCCAGACTTTGATATATTGGCATGGTGGAAGTCTAATGGTTTGAACTACCCCACTTTGCAAGCCATAGCTAAGGATGCATTGGCCATACCGGTATCTACTGTTGCATCGGAGACTGCCTTTAGTACTTTGGAAGCATTGATGTGTGCACAAAGTTGGTTGACCGCTCTTGAACGTGAAGGTAATTATAAAATTTTAATTTTCTTTTCATCTTTGATTGTTATAAGAGTTACATTTTTAGCCATGCTTTCTTGTTTAAAGGTGAGCCGTTGCAAGGTTTTGGAACAATCAATGATGATGCAAATGATCATGATTATGTGTCCTCGGTGACAAATGTTGATGGATGATAGGGTAAGAACTTTTATTTTACTTGCTTTATCCCTTTCTTTTATTTTCGTAGGCAATGATTCTATTTCAAATTTTTGTTGCAGATTGTGGGTGGAAAGACACAGAAAGGATTTTTTTGGGTGCTTGAAAAGGATGCTACACTCAGGCTATTATTGCACCAGTAGTTATATATTTTTGTTGTAATTGTTGATGAAAACTTTTGCTGATGGAAGATTGAACATGCAACTTCTATTTTTGTTATTAGAACTAATTGGTGGAAACTTTCTACCTGCTGCAAGGGCTTAGTTTCTGGGCTTAATTTGTTGATTTAGCCATGTTTTTGTTGAAACACTAACAAAATGTAATCGGTGAATGGAGTTATTGTAGTATGTTATGTATTTGTGGTGGGCTTGGTACCATACTTTTTCTCTGTTGCTCTTCTTTGAGTTTTTTCATGTATGATAATTGATAGTCAATATTTTCGGATTTTTGGGGCCATTCGGGTGATCCGATACCCGTTAGGAGTGGGTTTGGGGAGCCTGAAAAATCCTCCGTCGGGGATCGGAGCAGGGTCAGAGGTAGATAACCCATTTGGGGTAAGCAAAATCCAGCTCCGATCCAACCTATTGCCATCCCTAGATGTCATTCAAATTGGTGTAATCGACGCATACTCTCCATTTGCCATTCTTTTTCTTCACGACCATGGTGTTTGATAACTAGGTGGGATATTGCACCTCCTTAATTGCATTGGCCTCCAGCAGGCGATTGACTTCGTCTATGACTGCCTCGGCGTGTTCAAGAGCTGAACGCCTGGCCTTCTGTACGACTGGCTTAGAATCTTTCTTGATGTTGAGGGAGTAGCTAATGAAGTTTGGGTCTACCCCTGGCATCTCGTAGGGGGTCCATGCGAATACTTCAATGTTGTCTTTGAGGAATTGGAACATTTCTTCACCTTCGGCGTCACTGAGGGAAGAGCCGAGTAAGAAGAAGCAAGAGCCATCCTCGTTGATTTGCATTGATACGAGATCTTCGATTGCTTTATCTGCGGCCTTTTCGCCGATGTCTTCGATGACTGCCATGTCTCGTATTTCAACCCATTGGACTTGCTTTGCTTTGCTAGAGTAGTGAACGGTTGAAACGTAGCACTTCCTGGAGGCGACCGAGTCGCCGCGCAGGTTTTCTGGCTTGCCGTGTGCGCCGATGAAACGGACAACCTAGTGGTAGGTGGAGGCAATGGCTTGCATACCATGAAGCCAGGTTCAGCCGAATATGGCGTTGTATGAGCTTGGGGCGTTGACGATGAATTCGACACTCAACGTTTTTGAACCGACGTCGACAGGAAGGAAGATGCGGTCGAGTGGCTTGATGGGGGCTCCAATGAAGCCAATGAGTGGGACTTCGGCTGGCTGCAATGCCGACTCTAGTAAGTCGAGCTTTTTAAAGAGGTCATAGTACATGACTTCCGTCGAGCTTCCTTGATCGATTAGACCTCGCTTAACATCGTGGATGCCAATTTGGACTATGACCACAAGGGCGTCGGGGTTAGGAGTTTGCACCATCTCGAGGTCACGCTCGGTGAAGGTGATTGTCCATTTTGGTACGTCCTGCGGGTGTGGCCGTTTTGATCCAGGTCCTACTGAGAGTCTGTTTGGAGGTGGAGGCACGTTCGAGATCAGCCTGAAGGCTGGTCTCAAATTCTTTGTTCACCGGGCCGTGAATGACATGTATCGTTGGTCGTGGATCATTAGGGTGCGGGTTGAAGATAGGCTGGCGGGCGACTGTTTTTGTTCGGTCAATATACTGGTTGAGGTGACCTTGGGATGCAAGGCACCCTAGGATTGCTTTGTATGGGGCACAAGTGGTTGTATAATGACCAAGCTCATTGTGATACAAGCATTTCTTCCTTGGGTTTTGATCTGGCTGGCTTGTGTCAGTGCCAAGCTTGCCCGTTGGCCATTCAAACCAAGGCTGTCTCATGATCTCTTTGAGGAAAGACCAAATTGGTTCCTTGAAAAATGTTGATTTAGCAACATAGTCGTGTTCCTTCGGGGGACGTTTCTTTCCTTCCTTGATATTGTTGACATGTTTTTGGCTGGGATTGCACGGTGAGAATTGGCGCCAGCAGCTGAGGGGTGACCATCAGCAGTTGAGTAGTTGGGTTGGGGATCCTCTGAGCTGCTCGGTTTGCGTAGAGTTCCTCAAGGGCGCAGAATCTCTCTACAATCCTCATAAGTTCGCCGATGCCATGTGGAGGACGGATTGCCAGTTCATCCAAGATCTTATTGCCAGACTCCAATCCATTTTTGAAAGAGAATGCTGCCCAATACTCATCGATCCTGGGGATCTCATTGAAAAGTTGCCAATAACGTTCGGAGTATTGCCTTAGAGTTTCCGTCGAGAGCTTCCTCATTTGTGACAATGACTCAGGCTCTTTGGCTGTTCTATTGCTGGTGATGAAGCAGGTGTTGAATGCACGTTCGAGGTCGGCCAGGTTCCGTATGGATCCAGCAGGAAATTTGTTGAACCACTGGAGTCCAAGGGAGCCGAGGCTGGACGGGAACGCTTTGCACTTGATTTCGTCCTTTGTAGTGCACAGTTCAATAATTTGACGAAAGTGAATAAGGTGGGTGTAAGCTTCACAGGTGGTTGGGTCAAACTTGGTGAATTTTGGCAAGTGTTGGGTTCGGCCATCGTGTTAATTATATGGGATGTGAAGGGTGAGACGCCAAGGTCTTTCAACTGCCGTTCAAATCCAGGGCGCGGTAGTTTGCCGTGCTTGTCGGTCCTTGATCGCTTGTGATCTTTGTCCTTATCTGAAGATTGTTCGCTGTCTCGGCGCCAGAGTTTGTCCCTCAAATCGGTCTCTGCTCGGCGTGGTCCATCAATTGATTTCTCTCATTCACGACGGTCCTTGGGATCGTCGTTTTGTCCTTCAATGCGTACGCCTTTTCCGTTCCACCAAACTCGCTTCTCATTTTCCAAGTTGTTAGGTGGAATTTTGCCCAGACGCCCGGAAATGTGTCGCCTTGTTTCCAGGAAGCCTCGCCTATGGTGGGAGGCAGTGGTGAGGGAGAATTCCACGCGTCTGGTAGAGTATGTGCTTGTGAAGGACCTGGTGGTGTCCCTGGATCTGCTCCGCTCCTGGTGGCTCCTCAAGCGATGTGTTGCGGAGGTTGTTGGCTGTTTGTAGAGGATTAGTTCTCTTGTGTCGCCTTTCTCTGGTGTGAAGCCAAGGCGGTCCTTCACGGAGCCACGGTAACCCATTTCATGAGGTTGCTCTTGCGGTGATGGAGGAGGTGGTGGAGGTGGTGTTTGCCTGTGCGACCTCCTATCACCAGCAGATCTGGATGTGGCAGGTGCGACTTCTTTCATGTGCTGCTTCATTTGAGCCAACTCTGCCCTTAGAGCCCCCAGTTTGTTGTCTCTCTCGTTGTCGCGCCGCTACAACAGATAGATGTAGGCTGCCGTTATATTATCTGTGGCCGGAGATAGGCCAAAGCTGGCGGGGATTGAGATGGACATGTGCCTTTCCAGGGGTGGTGGAAGGATTACGTTTCCACTGGCATCTTTGGCCCCCGAAATGGTAGCATCTGTCAGATCTACGCCCATGGTGGTTAAATTTGTGGTTGTCTTTGTGAAGAGGAAGGTGGTTTGAAGGGAATTTGAGCCGTTTGAATGAGAAGCGATTCACGTCGGGTTCACCAATTGTGTGGCCCGTTGATCCATGATCTGGGTTCCTTTTCGATTGGTTTGAGCATTTCCTAATCGTTTTGCTCTAACCTACACAATGAACGCACGGCTAAGACTAGACTGGGGTCACCCGACAAGGCCCTCCGGCAAGAGGATGAGAATGTGCAGAGAACAAAGCAAGAGACTAGTGTTTTAGGGATTGAGTAGCATGTACCTCCCTAGGGTTGCTTCGCTTGGTATTTATAGAGTCTGTTTGACTTACTCTCCAAGTACGGGCATGTACTTTGCACGGGTCAGCTGATGTCATTGTGATGTCACTGATAAGATCTGGTAACTGTTTTGGTGTGAGCTAGCATTTACATGTGCGTCCCATCATTACCTCTTGGCATAGCTGCTTCAGCGCGTGGGGAGGCATGCGGCCTCACGGTTGGCCAAGCCCCACCTCTAGCCGAGCTTGAGGGTAAATGAATCATAGGGGAAAACAGCCGACGGAGTTACCAGCCTTGAGGGTAGCCGAGCCGAATGACTCTCCTTGCTAGGAAGGCACATCATCACTTATTGTCTCGCCTTGATTATAGCCAAACTAGGGATCAAACATGGCTACCTCTCTAGTCCCTAACCTCGGCCCGTGCTCTTTAGATGCAGGGTTCAAGCCGTTAGGTTTGGCATACTACAACATACAAACAGGAAATGAGAATATACCTGCTGATAGGTACTCTGGTGCAACATATCCAATAGTACCCATGACCCTAGTGGAAACATAGTTCTTATCACCAGTTGGCCCGTCTCTGGCCAACCCAATATCAGAAAGTTTTGCATTGTAGTCCTGCAAAATTATATCACAAGGATGGTCACTAAATCAGCAACGAGTCTAAAATTACCATATTTCTTATATGAAGTCAAGTGATTCCAGCTCAGTTATATCAGAAAGTTTTGCATTGTAGTCCTGCAAAATTATAGCACAAGAATGATCACTAAGTCAGCAACGAGTCTAAAATTGCCATATTTCTTATATGAAGTCAAGTGATGCATGCTCACTTACATTACCGAGTCAAGCAAGATATTAGACGTCTTGAAATCCCTATATATTACTTGTCTCAGCATTGTGAAGAAAAGCAAGTCCCTTTGCTGCACCAAGAGCAACTTTCATATGAATGCTCCAAGAAAGTTGTTGGAAATAAGAGCCCCCTGTTTCCACAATATTGGGATTATGTTAAGCACACAAATTTTATCATAGGAAAGCTTAACTTATGTTAGCATGATAGCAATTTGAAATGGCAGTTAAAAAAACTATGTAAAGAACTTACTCCTGAATAAGTGGTTTTCCATGCTTCCCTTGGGCATGAACGCGTAAACGAGCCTCTGATCATCCTCAAAACAGTATCCGATTAACTCGACAAGATTAGGGTGATGAAGCTACCCAAGATAGTTAATTTCTGCCTGCATATCCAAAGAAGAAATTGGAAACCAAAGTATTGCAATTTTTTCCTTGCTTTTTCACACCCCATCAAAACAACAAATAGATCAACGGAAAACGGGGGTTGGGTTTCAAAGGCCCTCAAAGAAAACAACAGAGTCAAGCTAAATAATGGGTTTTCCAAACTTGGTGCAACAAACTAATT
The DNA here is from genome assembly GCA_019656275.1 of Rhododendron kiyosumense. Lineage (NCBI taxonomy): Eukaryota > Viridiplantae > Streptophyta > Magnoliopsida > Ericales > Ericaceae > Rhododendron > Rhododendron kiyosumense. The sequence continues at coordinate 145,327 of BPLS01029761.1, read as the reverse complement.
CAGCTCCAAATAGTTCAAACTTGGCTCGTTTATTTTTCTATTCAATCTCGAATGAGTTTCAATCCAGCCGATCAGGACACACGTTCAAGAATTAATGCCCTTCAAAAAGTGTTTTTAAGGTTGGTATGTTTACGAGCCAGTCATGACATAATTTTTACAAGCTGAACATATCCCAAGCTTGAGTCACTTCATTTTTCCTAATAGACTTGTTGTCTAGCTTAGTAAGAAAAAATGGGAACTAATCCACAAGAACCTTCTGCATCTAAATCATCCTATACCAAGAAGTTCATAATTATGGCCTTCAAAGCATCATACCTTAGGGTAACTGAAAAAAGGACTACTAATGAGGTGAAATTATACTCACCAACCATTCGTTATGACCTTGAAAACCTTCTTGATTAAGCCTCTTCACAGCAATCACCAATCCAGTCCCAGGCTTTGCAGCAATGAGTGAACTCTCATCGATCCAACCCTTGAAAACTGAACCAAATCCACCTTCTCCTAAGACACTATCCGGATAGAAGTTTCTGGTGACGTTTTTGAGTTCGCTAAAAGTGAAACACTTTAAGTTGGAGGATTCCAAGATCTCTCCCTCACTCCGATGTGTTGTAGGTACAGTAGACGACTTGCTACTTGAATTCCCTGAATTCACACCTACAAAAAACAATAACACAAAAGATAAGCATAAGCAAACTTAAATCTACAATATTAATCATCCAATAAGGCGATAGTCACAATGTTTTTGTTTTCACACAAAAGAGCCCATTATGTATTAAGCTTGGAGTATTCAGTAAAGCCCCTTTTAGAGAAACATGAATTTGGAATTGCAAGGGGGAGGGAGTCGACTGAACATCTCAGCCACCGGGGGGAATTTCACCGGCATCCGATCCCCAATTCTTGTTCACCCTGGTTGATCGTCTTGGGTGAATTGTGACCTCATACGATCGTGTCGGGTGAGCAACAGCCACTTCGTCACAGTACCTACTTATGGGCAAACGGGTCACACTTTGGCAAAGTACCTACAAAGAGACTTCCGAGAGCCATAATTATTAAAGGAATGGACGCATCATGACATCTTAATCTGTCTCACTCGAGTTGGTACTAGAAATGTTAGAAAAAGTAAACGAAAAGAGTAATAAGAAGTGAAAAGGACAAAGACACTTCCCAACTTATGCCCCCAATTGCTGTTGCTTCGTTCGGGGCCGGCAGTAGCGGCTCGCGATGGCATGTTTGGCAATGCAAGCAAGGCAAATTCCAATAAGTAAAAGTCCAATTAGGAAAAATATGAAACATCAAACATTGACATAAACATAACAATTGCACAAGAGTAACTAGAAAAGGACAGAGACACTTCCCAACTTATGCCCCCAGTTGCTGTTGCTTCGTTTGGGGCCAGCAGTAGCGGCTCACGATGGCATGTTTGGCAATGCAAGCAAGGCAAATTTCAATAAGTAAAAGTCCAATTAGAAAAAATATGAAACATCAAACATTGACATAAACATAACAATTGCACAAGAGTAACTATAATGTACTAAGCTTTAAATAGAGACCCTCTTCGAAGAAGCATCAGTTCAAACGACAAGTCAAGGAAATCCCGGAAAATAAACTTAGATTTGGAATCATATGAATATTTAGCAATCACAACCCTCGTGGTGTTCACAACCATCGTGGTGTTCTCCTTTCTGTTCCCTTTTCTCCATTCAAGAGCAACTAAAAAGAGAACAAACAAAACAACTACAACAGAAATAAAAAATGATAAGCCAACAAATCATAGCTTGAAACAGGTTTCATACTTTTCGCCTACAAGTCAAATCTCATGCGATGACAGGTGGAGCAAGACTGCATGCCACCTACAACTTACAAAAGCCAAAAAAAAACACACACACGCACCAATGATCGTGTGCGTATCCTCTTAATTGGCTCAATGGTTCGTATCCTTAATTAGCTCAAGATTACGAACGTAACCCCAAAAGTAGCAAATTGATATACAAAGCATAAGAAGGCTACAAAACATACGCCAAAAATATTAAGGGACAAAAAATGTAAAAAAAAATTAAACTACAAGAAATTGCATAACTTGAAGCATGCTAGAAATAAATAGATATGAAAATATAGAGTGTAACTTTGCATGGAAACCTTGAACTGGGAGTGTTAATCTACGGGATGAAAAACCTTGAACTCAGCTTTATGTTGAAAAACCTTGGACTCAAGCATTGTGTGTGTACTATACTAGTGTAAATGAGTCTGAGTGATTAGAGAAATTTTGATTTTTGGTTTTTCAATTGATGTGAAGGAACAAATTAAACAAGTGCGGTTCGAGGGTAAAGCGTCTCATTGCCATCATCACAGAGCAGTTTTCGATTAAGAATATCAATGTAGTCTGGATGGAAAGAAAATTTGGCGCTCAATACATGGCTATAATGATATTAAAGCTGAATGCACCATTGTCCTGCCTTATGAATATCATTTTGGCAATTGAACAACTGTCCCAACAAATCGGCGCTTAAATAAGCCTATGAGTTCACGCATATGGCTAATTCGAGCAAAAAAGAATAAAATATGAAAAATAAAACATAGATAAAGTAACCCAAAACTAACGTTAATTACTTGAAGTAAGATTTGAGACCAAATTATCAATCATTCCTCTCATTGAATTCCAAAACTTCAACACCAAAGCTTTTTGGTCTTTGGTGAGTCCTCTCAATTCTAGCTTCTCACATTTCTCGCCATATGGGGCAAGACAATGGGTCAGAAACTTAAAACTTTTGAATGTAAACAAGCTTTTGGTATGGACTAGTAGACTTTCGCAACAATTTCGGGGACAAATAGTTAAAAGGAGATCCCATTTTAGTGTCTCCTTCAAAATGATGTTGTTGTCAATGTCATTGGAGTACGTAGTTTTGTACCGTATTATTTGTATAGAGATGGATAGTGATATTGCTCATTTGAATACTACTAGTCTAATGCCCGTGCTTCGCACGATTCCGCATACTCATTGGAAATCAAATATCAACTAAGAATAAGCAGTATCAAAACTTGTCTATACAAAGAAATCAAATAAAAGCAGCATCAAAACTTGTCAAAACATAAAGACAAAAACCAGAAATCCAATATTTCATAACATAGTATGATCTGTAAGAGGATACTCAGAATACAGATACAAAAAAATGGTCTAATGATAGATGGCTAAATGTTCATTAGTATAAGAACCGGATTCATGCTTTTGGCCAACACCTAAGTGTGTAACTAATGATCAAGGTTGCAAGCCCACAGACAAAACAAATATGAACCAAAGATAAACAGTACTATCAATTTGGGTAGAAAACTATAGACCTTATTGACTGGGGGATTATGAATAATTTCGTTGGTAATCCAAATCTTCTCCTCAAGAAACTGTTTTCTCACCTCGTAAGCAATTTGAACAGCCCGCTCAACTCCCCAGCAAAAGTCATACGACTCTGCAAGTTTCACTGTCACATTTCCCCAAGTATACTCATTCCCATTCTCCTTCAATGTCTTTATGATATCACCTGAAATCTTTCATCAAATTAATACCATAGCGAACATAGTCCGATCTTTACCTTTCCACAGAATCAATTTATTTATTCCACAATCATCTATTCTACATCAATTCCAAAAAAAATAGAAGAACAAGGAAAGTTCCTAGTCAAATTGAGCTTTTAATCTTTACCTTAGGAGCTCAAATAATACTCCTACAACAGAACATGAAACCCTTATCCTTTCTTTTCTTTTCTCAATTTTCTCAGGAACCAAACAGTAGCACAAGAATTGGATTTCCATTTTAGGGCCAAGTCTGAATAATTTTGTAAATGTAATACTGTGAAGTAAAAAAGGTCACCACGGATAACACTATAAACAACGAAAATCGAAAGGCACCAATAGGTATTCAATTACATCTCTTTTCATTCCCCCGTCTAAGAGCATCTCTAGCCCTTACCATTTTTTTTGAACTCAAACTCAAAATTTGGGTAAAACTCATTAAAAATAGACAAGGATAAACTTAAAACAGGACTATGCAAGAACTCTAAAGGCCAATCAACATGTTAGTCAATCAGTCACCCCTGCTAAGGTAGGCAACACACAATGCTATACGAATCACAAATGAAAAGAAGAATGAAGCTCAAATAGTATTAAGCATTGCCCACTGAAAAGCTGCATTTTAGAAGTATATATTATCACGCATCCTTTTTACCACAATTGGTTTCATAACCTTTTTGGTTGGCACTTTTTGTTTCCTTTTTGTTCCTGTAGCCATGCCATGATGTGGAAATATTAGGAAGATAACTGTCTTTTCTCTCGTTTTGCATAGTGAATAGTTTCAAACTAATCCAATCAGCAAAAAAGTTTCGCCAAGGCGCATGAAAACATAGAAGGTACAACTCAAGCTTATTTTTGTAGAAACGTGACAAAAGCATGTTGCTGTGATCATTGGATCCAAATGACTCTCTTCTGACCAAATGATTGAATCGGATCATCACAGCCAGTCTGAAAATATAGTCTCATGATCCCAAACTGCAATCTAATCCACAAGAATAGACTGGAGTTGGTTCATTTTCTTACTTTATTTATCTAAGGAGCTATCCACTACGTATGAGTATGGATGTCCAACTCCTCTTGAAGTTTCCTGCATTCATCTTCATGCAGGCATTTTAATGCCCTTAATTGGGCTTCATATTCATTCTGCAGTAGTGTTGTTTTCTAGAGAAATTACGACAAATTAGCCACCGAAACCAATACTCTTCAATGCCGCCCATAGCTCATCAATAGAAAACATAAACCTTTCTCAACTCATTTTCAGCTTGAAGTTGAACACCTTTTAGCTCATCACTGTGGTTGGATTTAAGGTTCAATTCCTTAAAAAGTTTCAAGCTTGTGTTAATAGGGTCTTCCCACAAGGGGTTTTAACAAAGAAGTTTCAACCAAAGGATCAATAAAAAGAAAAAAAGAAAAGATGCTTCAACCTATATTGGGGTGAACACTACGCAATTCCGGATGACACAAAAAATGAAAGATCTTTCAAACATAAAAATTGAAAAGAACTACAGTTCAAAATGCCCAAGTTGTAAAGGATTTTTTTTTTTTTGGTAACCTGGTAACCCAAATTCTTGTAGTTCTGCACCTCAATAACCATATTGCGGCATACACCTATTGAAAGAGAGAAAATTTACCCAATGAATTGAATTCAACTGAAGAACGGTAGAGCCCAATTTTGCTTGTATTCCTTATGCAGCTTGAACCTTGAAATCAGAGAAATGATTTCTATGGAAGCTTACTAGAAACCCTAAGTGAATTCTTCATCTGTCAAAGAAGAAAAAGAAGGATGTTTCCTCCCCAAAGATGAAACTATATAAGCAAATGACGAACCTTAGATTAAAGAGAATGGAATCTTAGAAAAAGAAAATTGAAAAGCCAAGTTCACATATTCATCCTAGCTTCAATTTCAGCAGAAATCACACCCTAAAAAGCCACGTTCAGAGGCGATGGCAGACAAACCCCTCTTCAGCTCTAACTACACATGAGAACTGATCCGACGAAAGTAATCACGCGTCAAATTTGAAGGACAGTAGCAACCGCTACAACAGTGCTTTCATGCTAAGAGAGTAATCAAGCGTTTTCTCTCTGTACTTTTTCCTTGTCAACAAAGCAACGGAAAATAGGGAATGGCCAGAAATTACGCCGGAAAATAAGGTAACAAGTATAGGTTATTGCATGAGTGAAGCAAAAGACAAAATACCCAAACTACTCACATCTCAACGCATGCAAGAACAGAAAAGCAAACAAAACTTAAAAGGGCATTTCCGTAATTTCGCCACATGGCTTGACTTGCCATCGTCGGTTCTTTTATTACAAGTGTATTGATTATTACACATTTTGGTTTTTAGTTTAAAATATTGTTCCATTTCATTTGTGTTAGAATAATTAGTTCGTTGTATGGAGTTTCATTATTTATCCTTAGTATGTAAATAGTTAATTAGTTAGGACCTCTTTGTAATTGTTGTATCTTGCATTGTATATATACCCAGTTTAATGAAAGTTACCCTAATTTTGGGTTTTCCACAAATCGATACTATCGTCTCTCAACATTACATGGTATCAGAGCAGAGATCCTAACCCTAACGTGGGATTTCCGTTGCACCAATCTTGAATAGTTCTGCGTGAACAGTGCCACGCGAACAGTGCCGCGTGAACAGTACCGGTGAACAGTGTCGCGTGAACAGTACCGGTGAACAGTGTCGCGTGAACAGTACCGGTGAACAGTGCCGCGTGAACAGTACTGATGAACAGTGTCGCGTGAACAGTACCATCTGCTCTATCAACCAGTTTCAGCCCTATTTGCCACTCAGATTTGAAACCTAGGGTTCACCGACAGTCTTCTGGCCCTATTCGGACCTCCGACCACTACTTTCAGGCGTTGCCTTCCCTCACCGGAGCTCGCTGGAGTTTTCCAGGTCGTTTCACGTTCAGGTCAGGTACTTTCAGGCTTCCGCTGCTGCTATTTGAGTTCAACCGAGTCAGTTTGAGTTGACCCAGTGAGTTTGGGCACCTTTTCTGCAATTTTTGGGTTCGTCTTCTCTTGTTTGCTGCTAGTTATAGCGTTTTGGGCGTGTAGTTGCACTGTTTTCAGTTTTTAAGAGGTTATTTTTCAGTCTAGTGAGTTTGGCTCCTGGATTGTTCTTGCAGCATTTTTTAGTAGATTGTTACTACTATTTTTGGTGGTTGATTGTTCGTGGATTGTTGAAGGTTGGGGCCCCAATTGATTGGGTATTGCTTATTTTGAGTTGATTCCCTTGATTGGAGTTGTTTTTGGGAATTGTTATTGTCTGGTACTTGTTCACTACCTTCTGTTGATATGGCGGGTAATCCCAACCATATTCCAACTGGCCCTCTTTCTCGGGAGGAGATACAAGCTCTTAGGTGCCTACTGGTCAGGCTTGATACTCCATCTACTATAGCTCCTACCTCCACTGCTGCTTTCTCTACAGGTATTCCAGCTAATGCATCCTCTTTTCCGTGGATCATAGATTCTGGTGCCACAGATCATATGACAGGTTGTTCTTCATTTTTTGACTCATACTCTATATGTTCTGGTAAGGATAAGATTCGAGTGGCAGATGGATCCCTATCTGGTGTTATTTCAGGGAAAGGTTCCATTCACTGCTCTCCAACCCTTCCCCTTTCTTCAGTTCTTCATGTGCCAAATTTTCCTACTAATCTTCTCTCCGTTAGTAGTCTTACACAATCCTTAAATTGCTCAGTGACTTTTTTTCCTACACATTGTGTCTTTCAGGAACTGGGTACAGGGAAGGTGATTGGCAATGGTAGATCATGTGATGGCCTTTATTATCTGGAGTCTTCTCCTCGTCCGTCTCCTTCGCCCATGCCAAGTGGTCTGACTCTGCAGGTAGATACGAGTCCAAGTCTCTCTATGTTACATCAGTGGCACCGTAGATTGGGTCATCCATCTTATGGGATTTTAGAAAAACTTTTTCCTGTCCTAACTAAACATTGTCCTCGGAGTCAGTTTTTTTGTGAAGCCTGTGAGCTTGGAAAACATAAGCGTTCTTTTTATGCACCTATTAACAAAAGAAGTGAGTCCCTGTTTATGATTATTCACACTGATGTCTGGGGGCCCTCTCCTGTTACTTCTCTTAAGGGGTATCGTTGGTTTGTCACTTTTATCGACTGTTATTCTCGTGCTACTTGGGTGTTTTTACTTAAATCAAAGAGTGAAGTTTTTTCTTGTTTTCGATCTTTTCATGCAATGGTGAGTACTCAGTTTGATGCAAAAATTAAAATTCTCCGTAGTGATAATGGCACTGAGTATATTGATAAAGGTTTTAGGGCTTTTCTTGATGAGCATGGTATTCTGTTTCAGACGACTTGTGTTGACACTCCACAACAAAATGGAGTTGCTGAACGCAAGAATCGTCATTTGGCTGAGGTTGCTCGGTCTCTTTTGTTTACTATGAATGTTCTAAAATTCTTATGGGGAGAAGCCATTTTAACTGCCGCTTATCTTATCAATCGTATGCCATCCAGTGTTCTCAACTTCAAGACTCCCATAGAGTGTCTTCCTAGCAGTTATCATGCTATCACTCTTCCCCCAAGAGTTTTTGGTTGTGTGTGCTTTGTCCATGCACCCCACCCCTCCGGAGGTAAGTTGGGTCATAAAGCCCATAAGTGTATTTTTGTTGGGTACTCTCCTACCCAGAAGGGTTACAAGTGTTATGATTCACATTCTAGAAAGTTTTTAGTCTCCATGGATGTCACTTTTTGGGAAAAAGAGTCTTTTTATTCCCTCTCCAAGTCATCTCTTCAGGGGGAGTCTAATCAGGAGGAAGAGATGTTTACTATGTATAACCATGGTGAGGGGGAGCACCTATTTTATAATCATGTTGAGAGAAAGAAAGAAACAGTATCTGCTGAAGAGGCAACACATGGCATGAGTGATGACACTGATGGACTTCCAGCACGGTTGCAAGGTAACTTGAAGACCTATGCTAGACAGAAAGATAGGAAGTCCTCCCATGTGATACCACTCCGTCAATCACCGTTGCCTGCTCCAGTTCCAGACTCCTCAACTGACTCATCTGGTAATGATTCTCCTCCTGTTAATGATTCTCCTCTCTCAGCTGACTTATTTAGTAGTGATTCTTCTCTTATTGAACCTCCTGTTATTGATGATCGTCCTATTGCTATTCGAAAAGAGCAAAGATCATGTACTCTACATCCCATCTCCCAATTCGTGTCTTATGATCGTTTATCTCCTTCATATTATGCCTTTGTTTCGTCTCTTTCCTCTATATCTATTCCACAGAATTGGAAGGATGCGCTTGTCATACCCGAATGGAAAAGAGCTATGGTAGAGGAGATGACAGCTTTGAAAAAGAATGGCACTTGGGAGCTAGTACCACTTCCTGGAGGAAAGAAATCAGTGGGATGTAAGTGGATATTTACTATTAAACAGAATGCAGATGGTACAGTTGACAGATACAAAGCTAGATTGGTCGCCAGAGGGTTCACTCAAACCTACGGTATTGACTATGAGGAGACATTTGCTCCAGTAGCAAAGATGAATTCTGTGCGAGCTCTACTTTCCTGTGCAGCTAACCTGAATTGGCCACTTCAACAGTTTGATGTAAAAAATGCATTCCTCCACGGTGATCTGGATGAGGAAGTGTATATGGATATTCCACCAGGTTTTTCTTCCGCTGCAAGTGAGGGAAAGGTGTGCAAATTAAAGAAGGCACTGTATGGTTTGAAGCAGTCACCTAGGGCTTGGTTTGGCAGATTCTCAAAGGCCATGCTGAGTTTCGGCTACAAACAGAGCCATGCTGACCATACTCTATTCATTAAGAGGAGTGATGGTAAGATTGCTGTCCTTATTGTTTATGTTGATGATATAATAATGATAGGTGACGATGTGAATGAAATTCATAATTTGAAGTCTCGACTTGCCCAAGAATTCGAGATTAAAGACTTGGGAGCGATGAGATACTTCCTTGGAATGGAAGTGGCAAGATCTGATAGAGGTATTTTTATCTCTCAACGAAAATATATTCTTGATCTTTTGGAAGAAACAGGCATGTTGGGTTGTAAACCTGCAGATTCTCCTATTGAGCCAAATCATCACTTGAGTGGAGATATGGGCGAACGTACTGATAAGGAGAGGTATCAACGACTTGTTGGGCGACTGATATATTTAGCTCACACCCGGCCGGATATTACCTATGCAGTGGGTGTAGTTAGCCAGTTTATGCACGATCCTCGTATTTCACACCTGGATGCAGTTTATCGTATTTTGAGGTATCTCAAATCAGCTCCAGGAAGAGGAATTCTGTTCTCTAATCATGGTCATTTGCGGTTGGAGGCTTTTACTGATGCTGACTGGGCTGGTTCTGTGAATGATAGACGCTCTACCTCTAGCTATTGTACCTTTATTGGAGGGAATTTGGTTACTTGGCGAAGTAAAAAGCAATCAGTGGTTGCTAGATCTAGCGCAGAGGCAGAGTATAGAGCCATGGCTCATGGTGTTTGCGAGCTTTTGTGGCTCCAAACCTTATTACGTGATTTGGGTTTCATTGACAGTGGTCCTATGAAACTCTACTGTGATAATAAGGCTGCTATAAATATTGCTCATAATCCTGTTCAACATGATAGAACGAAGCATATTGAGATTGACAGGCACTTCATCAAGGAGAAACTGAGCAATGGTTCGATATGTATGCCTTTTGTAAGATCTGAAGATCAGTTGGCTGATATATTCACAAAGGGACTTGGCAGCAAGAGTTTCCAACCTATTGCATTCAAGTTGGGCTTGATCGATATCTTCGCACCAACTTGAGGGGGAGTGTTAGATTAATTAGTTCGTTGTATGGAGTTTCATTATTTATCCTTAGTATGTAAATAGTTAATTAGTTAGGACCTCTTTGTAATTGTTGTATCTTGCATTGTATATATACCCAGTTTAATGAAAGTTACCCTAATTTTGGGTTTTCCACAAATCGATACTATCGTCTCTCAACTTTACAATTTGGCACAATGTGCACGTGCATATTGTGGGCCACAAAATTAGAAATGGTCAACATGGACCTAAGATCAAGTAAACAACACAAAATGCTTTTCAAAAAATAAAAATAAAAAAAACAAGCAACCCAAAATGGACGAAATAGAAGGTTCAAATGGTTCTACGCTTTCATATGAGAGGTCATCCATTACAACTCAAAGTTGCAATTCCTAAGCTACTTGCAGAAAAATTTGCATAAGATGAAACTTCTAAATTTGTAACATTAAAATCTGATGAACAAAAGAGACAAGGAAAAGGGGGGAAATTGCATTTAATGGAAATGATGAATTGTGGAAGTATAATCATTCCTGAATTAAAGCATTCATTAGCAATTGTCATGAATTGGATACGGTGAGTTTTTTCGCTGTCATAGGAATTTTGTATCGAACAGTTAGTAAGCAAAATCATAAGAATGGACTCATTTGTATGGGGATTTTCTATCTTCATCATAAAACAATTGGGAAACATAAAAAGTAAATTAATGGTGAAATTGAAGCAAGAATAACCGTCTAACCTTTGAAATGGCTGTGAAGCAAAAATACCACTTTCCAAAAATGGATGCAAAAACACATAAGAGGGAGCCTAACAAGATTCGCCAGACCACAGAGAGAGAACAGTGGGTATAATGCCCAATTTAGGGCAAAATTGTTCAACCTACAGGAGTCGTGTCTTTAATTTGGAGGTGTCATTTGGGGAAGAAACGTATGCTTGGGTTCCTACGCGGGAGACATGAGGAGTAATTTTGAAATTGAAAAAGTCAACAAACACCTCACACTTTATAAGGAAGTGTAGATATACAGTCAAGCATTTGTGGCACGTTGATAAGTTAGCAACACAAATTTGGGGTACATATCCAAGCGTTTTAGCTCATGCCATACCCTACAAAAGAACAAACTACATTTACGCATTCAAATATCTAATAATGCAAGAAAAACAATTATAGCATGTAACCCAAACTTGATTCCAAAGGTGAACCTCCAAAGATGGCAACATTTGAGCAAAACAATTATAGCATGTAACCCAAACTTCTGTAACACTTTCTCAAAGTACGTTGAAGGGGGAGGTATTATCACACCTACCCTCATTACTGGCTCTGCAATGATCGTTGTAACCTGAAATAAGCCACAGCACAAATGACCTTTCCTATAATATTTTCAGCTTATGTTTTGTCGATTGAGTACGTAATGTCATATAAATAGATACTCTCCACAAAGTAAAAGGTACCTTCATGTACTATGAAGAGTGATAACAGCTTTTGGATGTTGAACAAATGAAAGATAAAGTAGCAATGCCGACACCGGCATTTCTGGTTGGACTATAAAGGGCCAACAGAAAGTAATGAAATTCTTGCAAAAAGGACACACATAGTTAATGACTATCCAGGCAACACAGACGACTCTTGTAGTCCTTGTTTATAAGGATTAATTGTATCTACTCATTAAAACTACACATCATTATCTTATCATTACATTCAGATGTAATTCAGCATTACTCATCGCTACCACACACACAATGCCACATGTGGGCTACCCGCCCGGATTTGAAAGATTGAAAGAGTTGCCACCCGGATTTGAGGTTCACCACCCGAGAAACCGTTTTGATTGAAAATGTTTGTTTGAAATTGAAAACCAGAGATTGTTTGGGTTCGGAAGCCATGTTACGAGAGGAGAAGGGTTTTACGGCACCCTTCTCGCCCGACGCGATGTCGGTCTCTACTCAATGTTTGTGGGATTTTATTAAAAATAATTTGTTTCATTAAAGCAACTAGCAAGTATCCACAGACATATCAAATAAAGAGTGTATGCCAGTGCTGGTGTACAATATATGATAATGAATGATACAAAGTGAAAAAATGACAGAAAATCTACTACTGCCACTTGAACCACTCCCGAGCGCTCGGGACTGTAGTCTTGAGCGCTCAGGAGCTCTACTGAGCCACCCTGCAAACTTTGTTAGCACAGATATAGCATGACATTCTTAAACAAAAATACAAAAGCTATTTAAACACGAATATGCTCAGCAGAGGGTTTAAATGCCTAGGAACAAGTTTTAGCCATCCAAACCATGCCACCTCCCTACTGGAAAATAAAAATAACTGGGCGCTGGAAGGACCAGTTTACACTCAGCGTCTACTAAGAACAGAAAATCCAGCATTGAACGACAAAATAAGATTTTGGTGAGCAGCAGCACTCCTGAGCGCTTAGGAATGGTCCCAAGCGCTCGGGAGTGCATCCAGTGCTCAGAAAAAGTTATGTTTCTTTGTGTTCTTCTTGCTCCTACTATTAAACTAAAATCAAATAAACTTATGATCAGTATGAGGAACTGGTATGGGCCCTTTGAACCCTCCTCAGAAAGTAGAAAACAGAGGATTATGTGGGTGTTTATACCTTTTCAAGCTTAAACTTTGCTTCTTGGATTGAATTGAAGGCTTGAAAATAGATGGAAAAACAGTGGGAAACAGAACATTAGATGCATCTAACACAGAAAATGTGTGCAATTTCCTTGGATTTTTCTTAAAAAAATACAAGAGAAAATGATGGATTTCTTAGAAAATGTTTGAGAAAGGGATGATTTGCAAACAAGGGTGGAGTTTAGAGAGAGAATTTCGTGTCCCATGTGAAGTAGAAAGAGGGGGTATTTATAGGGCATGAGAAAATGGGTTTGAATTTTGAAAATAAAATCAAAATAAAATGGGAAAATAGTTTTAGGGGGAAACAAGGCATGCTGATATTCCTGCTGGCTCAGGCAAGCCTCTGGCAGATGCAGGTTTGAACTGCAGGCTCAAGTTCTGAAAAAAAACGTGGTCAAAGATTAAGTTCAACATCCAATGCTCTGTCAGAGCTCCCGAGCGCTCAAAAATGAAGTCCCGAGCGTTGAAAAATGGTCCCAAGCACTCAGGAATGGTCCCGAGTGATCAGGAGTGACTGCCCAACTTCAGAAGGGAGCCACGGACACTCCCAAATTCGGATTTGGGTGTTTTTCGAAGCGTTGGAAAGCTAGTTAAGTACTCTTTCTAACCCAATTGGTTTCATTCAAATATATTTTATATACTGAAATATGTGTCAATTTTACCCTTAGGGTGTCAGAAAAAAGCATGGTTTTGGTTTGTAAAAGTCCAAGAAGCATCGTCCAGGCTATAGCTGAGTCCCATTTTAATTCCGTTTCATCATCGGGGAGCCTCGAGGGCACAAATTAAGGATAATTAATAGGTCAAAATTGGGGTGTCTACACCAATAAATTCATACAAGGGGCACCATATCTCTTTCCAAATGCACTGACAATGTAAGTCATTATGATAGTGTCAGCCATGAACAATTGCAAAATTGCATCTTAAGCATAAGTTTGGTTTCTATCGTAACATCAACTTAAAATCTATAGCAACTTAAAGATTTGTAACATTAACAAATCGTAAAATGAAAATATCCGACATAGGTAGCAAGAGCAACGAAGTACTGTGGGACGGTAGCAAGCATTGTCCACAATGTCTCCGATATAAGCAAGCAAAATTTAAAGCAAAATAATTGAGCAACTGGACACTAGGAGAATGATCTGGAGAATCACCATGTACAAACCAATTGAGCAAAATTTAAAGGAAGCAAAAGCAAAACTAAATTACAATAACAAGCCATGCTATAATCTATTCTTAACCTAGCGTGCACCACTTCCAATACATTGTTGACTCCTAGATAAGTCCAATGTTCTAAAAGTCGCTAGGCGCTAGTCGGGTAATCGGCCACCTTCGATCGATTAATCGAATTAATCAGCCATTAATCGGTGCATATTAATTAGTAATCGGCGAATAATCACTAGTCGGACCTAATCGGATAGACCCCAGCCAGCGATTAATTGGTAATTTACCGCTGCTTAATTCCTTGTTTTAGAAAACTGCAAGTACTAGAGAAGTCCCTCGTGTAGAGACCCGCAAATTATTCTATGTTCTTTAATTGAAATATGTGGAAGATCGTATTTTGATTAAGTTATATGTCTATTAATGTGGTTATACGAATATGCCTTCAGTTGTGTACCGGACACCTAAAGAATAGTTGAATTACGAGTTTTGATGTTGTAATGATGTTTGGAGGTGTTGGTAGCAAGCGAGGTTTGATTCAATGACCGTTGGTGAAATTTCATGTTTTTCCCAGGCAGTACCAGTACCGCGTTTTGCCCAGTACCAGTACCCATTGTCCAAAAGTCAAGTTATTTTGGCATTTTGGGGTGCCAGTACCGGTACCCGCTGAGAATTTTCTGAAAATATAGCACGCGTTTCAGCCCACTATAAATACACCCCTTTACCATTTTTCACACCCAAACCCACGAAATAAACCTAGAAACACTCCCTCTCACCTACCCCACTCCAATCTCACTTAAATCCCTTAAATATTCAAGGTCCAAGTGATTTCTACCTCAAACTCACTTGGTTCTCGCATTTGGTGAACAAGGGGTAAGTTTTGTGTTCTTACTCTCACTCCTTGACTCTTAATCACGTTTTTCTCTTTCAACTCTATATCATTTATTGATCCATGCTTGTTTATCCTATTTTAGGGTTATATCCACTCTAAATCTTGTAGCAAAGCTTAGGAGGAGCTTGTTCTTGGTAGATTCAAGCTTGTAGCACTTGGTAGACTTATGGTTTAGCTCAAAACCCACTTTGGTAGGGATTTCTCTCTTTCTCTACATGTCATGTGGTGATTTTGTGTGATGTTAGTGTTTGATTGCTATACATGGTTCGAGTAGAACACCTTAGGGTTTAAGGATTACATATTCTTATGAAAGTTGTGTTTTTGTCTTGATTGTTGAGACCCATGAGTTACCTGTGACGTGTTAGGTAATGTTGGAATGTGCGGAACGAATAAATGGTTTCGATGTTGATTGTGATGATGTTGTGGTTGTCACTATGAAGTGTAAGTGTGGAGTTTACTTTAACGCAATGGATGAAAATATAGAAATCGCAAAAGGTGGAGTTTACTATAACGCAAAGGGTGAAAATACAGAAGTGCAAGGGGTGGAAATTCGGTGGGAGGGGTGTGCGCATGCGCGCATGAGAGTGCTTTTATATTAGTAAATGGTGTTGGCACGTGTTATTATTGGATTTGCCATTTAGCTTGACTCACTGTGTCTATGCTTATCATCTCATTCGCATATAGATTTTGTAGAGATTTTCCTACTGGGTTAGTGTAGCTCAACCTATTATTAATTTCAGGTTCAAACTTTGTACAATAGCTTGCACACACTGTATACTTGGATTGAAGAATCATGCTTTGGAAGCTAACCCCAAGAGTTACTTAGCCATCTTTGGAACAACTCTCTTTTGACAGAGATGTATTTGTAACTTACCTTCTTAACCCTTTGACTAAAACGTTTGTAATATTCTAAACATGTTCGGACTTGTACTTAAGTTAATTTGGACCGTAGTGCCAAGGTTGTAATTCTCTTAACTTGGGAACTCGGTTTGTCAATGATCATCTGAGAACTTTCTTTTGGGTATTATTTATCTATTGCGAGGTCTTATTTCCGAAAAGGAATATTTAATTATGTTAAAAATCGAGGGTGTGACACCTCGTGCCACCATCAATAAAGAAAAAGTAATACACAGCTTATAAATCAAAGACAAATTAAAGGAATTTTAAACTCGAATTCCAACAAAAAGTATCTTGCCATAAGACTTCCTTTCTTAATTTATCAAGGGTAGAATAGCTCAGCATACAAAACTTAAAACAAAAAAAACAAAAAAAATGAATAGGTAGAAGAATTTGAAATGGATGCAATTTATCCACTAGCTCATTAGGGGAAAAAAAGGCACTCATTAAACCATAATACCAATTTGTAGAGGGAATCCATGAAAACAAATGGATGCAACATTCATTTCGTAAAATGAAGGTTAGTTTTTGGAAGCAAACAATCTTTTTCAAGAAATTTACCGTAACTAAGAGGTACAAACGCACAGCTGCAAATGAGTCGAGCGGCTCGAAGCTCGGCTCGTGAAAAGCTCGTTCAAACTTGACTCGAATGGTAAACGAATGAGCTCGAGCTACAATCCTAGGTCCGAGCTACCCAAAGCTTGGCTCAGATGACCCATGCTTTATACATATAGCCTGTATTACCACCAGTACTAGGAAGGTTTAATGTTTAAGGTTTAAACTTATTTACTTTTGAATTGGCTCAATAATTTATGTGTGCACGAGTGACGCAAGAAGATGGAGTAGAAGAATTTATAGCAGATCAATGGCTAGAGAGTCTTGTAGTTTTTCGACGAGGGACAACCACTGCAAAGGAAAAGTCCCCACAAAGCATTTTACACCAGCCAAGGTAATGAATTGTGAGTCGAGCTGGAGCCCAATTCCACAGCTCAAGCCGAGCCCGAGTTGATGTAATTTCTCTCAAGCCAAGCTCAAGCATGCCAAAGCTCCACTCAGCTCAGCTCGTTTGCAGCCCTAGCTAAAATTCATACCTAAGAAAACTAAATCAATGATTACACCCATAAACTACATCTCTATTTGCAGTATTATAGATACATAAGCATACATAGTAGATTTGGCATACCTGAATGGGGGGAGCAACCCCAAAAAAGCAAACGCCAGCCAAAAAATTTTCAATAACCCTAACATAGATCATAACGCAACCACATGAGAAATAAAAAACTAGGGAGATAGAAAAACTATAAACAATGTAACAAATGATAGCGTAACCAAATCTATAATCTGATATTCTGATTGCCTGTTGAAGCAGACAGAAACTAACCCCAATAGACGACGCCTATGAATATATATATGCGCATAAAAGCAAGATATCACTGTAAGAAATCATAATTACTCAACTGACATCAGATAAGTTAATGTTGGTTGCCCATGCATCATCATGTTCATACCCATACCCAATAACTAGAAAAGATCGCTCCACCCAAGAAACACAATGAAAGATGATGAGTATGAAAATAGAAATTCCAGCTTTAAGTTCCACCATAATCTATGCTCTTCTATGAGTATCCATTAACCGTGTCTATTTTTAGTTAATTTTAGGACTTATGATGTTCTGTGTAGATGTAAATGGAAATAAGCCCATGCTGCCATAATTCTATTTGTACTCTATTCATCATCTCCACTGTGACAATTATCCAGCCCCTTCAACTGCAACAAATTAGAAACAAAACCAAAGACCACTAAGAAACTTTCAAACGGGTAAGAGGAGAGGACAGATGAAAAACCAAAAAAGAAGAAGAAAGAAGGTTGCTCAAAGAATATTTCTTTTATCTTTTTGCAATAAAACTCGAAATAGTGAATTCATTCAGCTTAACCACCTCCAACTCTTCCCCTGCAAAATATGTTAACATTTAGTTCCATAAATAAGACCGCAAACATAGTGATGGAAAAGATGTACCTTGTTTGGATGCTATGAAATGGGCCAAATATCTATGCATAATAAATAAGGAAAAGTAGGAAGAATGTAGTACAATGGCATCTATTTTATCATTTTAGTAAATTTCAATCATATCCAACCATTACCGGGTGCCCCCTTCTCCACTTGGAGCCATTACTAGGCCTCGGGCCACCTCAATCCTCCACCACCTCCTCCCATGTCCAACTCTAAACACAGCCGCAACACTTACATAATCTTAGACACAATAAAACGAAATAGAGGTCACATCAATTACCAAAAGCCTTGTAAAATCTATGTACCATTCAGTGGACGGGTACTGCTAATTGACTTGTAATATCAGTAACACATGGAATCACCCACCACATCAAAGTCCCATAGAACTAACTGCAAATAACGCATTACTAACTACTCAAAACTTGAATGACATTGCCAAATAAAGCAGCAATGGCAAATTTCTGCACTCTTCTAAGGATTGTTCATCCTTTTCAAATATGCCCCAATGAGAAACTAAAACAAAAAAGGAGAAATAACACATCCATGATTCCATGTAATAATCAAGTTTGGAACGAAATTTTAAAATATTAATAATCTATAAACCATATGACAACAAATATCAAATTTGTAGTTATCTTTATACAGTATTCTTGTCAGCTGTCAAAAATTTTAAAGGATAAAGGGTAAGAAGGAATGTGGTCGAAGAAGGGTTTTTCAAGAAGACAACATTTCTTTGGGAGCTTTTTGACTATGGGACATAGGTGGATATGAGTAGCAAAAAAGAGAAAAAGAAAATCAAGTATAACTTTTTTTTGCTCTTTGTATTTGAATCACTTTTAGGGGTCGAACGTTGGAACAACCCAATTCAATATCCATCTCAAATTTTAGTATCCTGGATTTGTGAACCTTGGCGCAACCAGTCTGCTCTCTAAACTCGTGCATTATTAGGTTTGGAAAAAAAAAGATCCACTATTTTTTTCTAAATGACTCCAATAGCAATATTACAGCAAGTACTATGACAGAGCAAAGAAAAAAACCAAAGGAAATAATTTTTACATGCTTTAGCTTCTGCAAGTAAAAATTTGTTTTCTTCAACTATTTATCCACTAGCTCAAAATGAACAAAAAGGCACTCATTAAACCATGAAGCAATTTGGAAAAACCAATTTATAGAGGGAAGCCATGAAAGTAAATGGATGCAATATTCATTTCGTAAAGTGAAATAACACTGAGGATTTCTTTATCAAATCAATGCTATTTATGGATTGAAAACCAATACCTTGCTAAATTAGCAGAGCAAAATCAATTATCGGGTTGAGTTTGGAACAACTAATACCTCACCTATAAAAGGGAGAGAGGGGGGAGAGGATCTACCATGAAAATCAACATCAACCAAGCTAAAGCTTCCCTCTTAGCAACAGTAGATGCAATTGAAGTTTGAAGAGATCTGAACCTTTTAAAGCACTCCTACCAGTTGCTCCTCCAACAAATTTAAGATCCCTAACAAAGCTAAAAGGAAAACCATAGCCACCAATTGCACAGTCCCATAGTTATAGGACAGCTCCCAAACACTTTTGCTCCGAAGTCAAAAACTAAAGATCAAGATATGAAAAAGACATATTTGTAAAATACCCCTTTCTTCAATAATCCTGGGGATTCTGTGATTGAAAACAAAAAACTTGAGACGTATCGTTCAAATCATTCGGCGTATTTTTCTTCCTTATCTATTTACTTTATAATACTAATAAAAAGAAATCAACATATATATAGGACTTAGTTTAAACTTTAAAGCATAACATTTTGCCACTTCATAGATTCAAAGGGAACCCAATTGCAACAAAAGAAAACATTAGCAACCAACCCATTTCTGTAATTCCTAAAAATAGAAACAAAATAATACATAGAGGAACCAAAACCTGTAATAAAACTCAAGCAACTGAGGATGAGGACCCAATCGAACCACATCACCTCCTGCCGAAGACATTGAAAATTGAGAAGTCAGTGTAGAATTTTGTGTGATATAGCTATGTGATTATGGCATCGCGCTTGTAAGGAGAAAATACGGCCAAATTGGTAAAATGTAGTAAGTAGTAATGATTTGATTTAAAGTGATGGATACCTCATCTATCTAAAAAATGCTTCTCAATCTTTCGAGGCCAAAAATTCATGAGAAAGTGCATCATCTATCAACATAGTTACCAGTCATACAAACCAAAGAAAAAAGGAAAAAGAAAAAATAACAGCAAAAAAAAAAGTAAAGAGAAACTAACTAACTAGCTTTTCTTTCGATTGCAAACATCCACCCCAAGAGAAACTTTCAAATTATAATTCAAGCTAGCAAAAAGATAAGAAGAGAAAAAGAGAGTTGAAAAAATGAGATGTTGCTCGTGTCCGAGTACAACTCAAGTTATGTTATTTTTCCCCCCTTTAATGGTCCCTACTATTAGTCCTGGGCAGCAATGGAACAGATTTTTCTATCCCACTCCTATTTCGAAATGAAACGAAGAAAAATGATCCTTCAAGTTCAAAATAACTTAACCAACTAAGAAAGATATCCGCTCTTCATTGAAGGTTCCATCTAAAACAAAAAATGTCAAATGTATGATGAGAATGGCTCTTGAGGTTACCAATTTTGACCGCTCCAAACTACAACAGCAAGCTCAAATCAATAGGAGTCATCCAAACATAGGGCACAATCTAGCCCCAACGAAAATCCTAAGTATTGCCTAAAG
Organism: Rhododendron kiyosumense; assembly: GCA_019656275.1. Taxonomy (NCBI): domain Eukaryota; kingdom Viridiplantae; phylum Streptophyta; class Magnoliopsida; order Ericales; family Ericaceae; genus Rhododendron; species Rhododendron kiyosumense. The sequence continues at coordinate 124,640 of BPLS01029761.1, read as the reverse complement.
GATAACTAATGTAAGATGTAGAAAAATAGAGGCAAAATTACATTAAAGATTAAAATAATTAGGCTACAATGTAATAACACCAATAGTCTCTAACTATGATATGAATCCAAGAAAAGTGATACCTAGAAGTTTGTATAAGAAGACTCTAACAACAGATTTAATTCCGAATCGAAAAAAAGTAAGCAAATAATGCATGCATAGGAACACAAATTCTCACACAGAAGGCCAATGAGAATGATATCTTGGTGATCCCTCTAAGTTTAAAATGAGGGGACTTGACTAGCAATATGTTCCAATTACCCATGATTTTTATCATTTTACAGCAATTCCAGAAATTTCCAAATAGCATTGGAAGATGCTATTCCAGCTTCTAAACAAGGTCCCAATAGTTAAATCAATAAATATGCACCTAAAAGAATTACTTAGACAAAAACACATTAATCTCAAATAAGCTTTTGATCCTTGTACTCCACGGTGCAATTAAATCTAAAAATATATGTTTCTGATAACCAATCATAAACAAGCTAAACTCATATTAAACAAATGAAATCTTCTTCTCAAGAGATATGATGTTTTGTCAAATTATGAGGCTTTCACAACAACCATCGTCGTCTCATTCTAATACACAGCTCACCCCAAGCTCGTAACTTGGTTCAATCTACATCTCTATTAGAAGCTTCTGATAACGTATATGAAACAACAAAAACATCAGTCATAGAACAAGTATCCATCCCCTGAAGCTTGAATCAGTGCTTGTTAAAAGCTGAAGAGCAATAAATAGATTGGGCATGGACACATACAAGAACATCAAACTAGGTCACAATAACGTGCATGTTGCTACGCAAAAAACCAGGAGAAAACTAATTCTAAATTCAAATAAACCAAAATCCAGTCAACTAATTTTCCCAAGTTTGAACACTATTTTACCAGTTCTAATTGTAACTAATAATTCAGTAATACTAACCAGACTTTAAAAGGAAAAGAGGGATTGAACCTTGGTAGATACGAGGATAAGTACAAACTCTAACACTTGCGGCGATCTTGATGCTGACATTGAAATAGGGATTAGAGACCAAAACTGGACGCCAATCCTAACAAGTCCTTGCTTACACACCTCTTGAGTAGCTCCACTATAAGCACCCACAAAAATAGATTCTGTGATGCAAAGACTGCACTCATAGACGTTGTCCTTCTTAACCGGAAATGTCCCTGGGACCATATTTATGACTACTTGAGTACTATTGTGCTTCCACACCTTTCCCCTTCCTCATCATAAATGTCCCTGGGATCGTAAGGGTCTGCACTATAGTGGTCACATGTGTAGTTTCATCCTGGTAATGGTCATGATTGTGATGGTCAACGTCATACGATCCTCTGTTGCATACAGATTATTCATTTTCAAACCAATTTTAACTGTTAGAATACCTCTAATTAGAATATGGGTTTTAGAAGTTCCACAAATTTAGAATCTCATTTTAGCAGCTCAAAAGCAATTTCAACAATTTTAAAAACCTGTTTCAACAATAAGAATACCATTTTCTACAGTCGCAGCAATTTAGAACCTTGTTTTAGCAGTTGAAAACCAGTACCAAAAATTCCCACAATTGTAAAATCAGTTTGCAGCACACAACAAAAACCAGTTGTGCAACAGCAGTTCCAAACAATGAACTAACCAGTTTCAGTATTGAAAAAACCAAGAGAGGTAGCAGTATCAACTATTTAGATGAAATTGTGGTAGTTCATGGCAGCTGCAGAGAACAATCTCATAACTTAAAATACAGAACCAATATCATAGCAGTTCCATAACAGAAATGCAACAAAAAAGAAATGTTGTTTTCCATAAAGTTCAAAAAAAAAAAAAAAAAAACCCACGGCAAAATTGTTTAGTTTAAAAAAAAAAAAAAAACCTTTAACCAAACACCAACAATTTGATTAACTTCTCTCAAACCTCACTCCATTCTTCATTGCAATCTCTGCCATTGATAGAAAGAATGTAAGAACGGCCCCCAGTTGAATTAAGAAAAGTAGAATGCAAGTGGTTGTTTCTTATGGTACTATCGAAATCTCCCAAGCACACAACTTTAAAGATGTGAATTTTGACCTGCAGCAAGTCCTCTCTTCTACACTTAGGCTTGGGTAATAGAGACAGTGAATAGGCAACTGTATCTCTATCTCAATTTTTAGGAACAAAACAGATTAAAAGAGAATAATCTCTTATTATGAAAAGAAATTACCCTGCAGTTGGATTGTCCAGTGTTACTTCACCGCTATGCTAAGCCCTCTGCACATAGGTTCAAGTAGTTCATGAATGGCTAAAAACTATGGACTTCAATGTTGTGCATTTTTATACCTTCAACACTATATAGATTAAATAATTTTTCTCGATCAACCGTCCTACCATTTCTACCTGAATCCAAAACTGTGTCCTTGTAACTGAATTTGATGACCTGAAGAATTTGTGTGTATCGGAGCAAAACAATTTTTTAGAGGGAAACTAAATGAAGAAAAGAAACAATTTTTCTAGCATGGAGAAGAAAGGACTTGCTAACCCTGTTAAATCCAAAATCAAGCAGAATAACCAATTATACCAATTGAAAAATTAAAAGCCCAACCCAAACTCTGCAAAAGCCAAAAACAGTGATGGCTATTGAAAAATGAAGAAAAATAGTGGAATCCATGGAGTTGACAAGCAAAAAGTACAAAACCAACTCCCAACCCATCACCAAACTAACCCCAAAACAAAAAGCACAACCGCCAAAACCTACCCAACACCCAAAACCAAACACCTAAAAAACCAGTTTGGGGGAAAAAAGAGAATAAGCCCAACCCAAACTCCCCAAAAGCCAAACCAGTCATAGGATCTCTATTAAACCCAAATTCAAGCAAAATATAACCACTATTGGGGACATCAGAAGCCATGGCAGGTCCACTACTAAAACAATAATTCCCAGGTTTTGGATTTTGGCACCTCCCAAAGTGTGCCAACTTAATTCTGCTTTGGGAAAAAGTTTCTTGAAAATGTAACTTTTTCTAAGATGCTATCATTTATCTAGTTTCTAGATTTAGCTTCTTTACAAAATTAGGTTTAACCCGTCTAAAATCTTCATAAAACCCAAGGAATCTTCATTGAACATGATCAATAATTATGATTATATTGAGGAGAATGAACTTCAAATTCTGCTCTGAAGAAAGTTTTTACCCATTAAATGTTTTGACAAACACCCATATGGAATCCTTGTTCAACCCAATCCAAAATCCTAAGTAGATCAGAGAATGAATGAATATGAGAGATGTAGAGTACCTGACCGATCATCTTATGCTTGAGGAATATCAGCCATGGTTATTTTTGTCTATCATCGGATGCTAGACAGAAGTCAACGAAGTTATATTGCTCTGTTTCCTCTCTCCAATCGTGCTCGGTGATAAACATGCAGAATTGAAACATGCCATAGTTAGTGGCATAACTGACAGCGAAAAATAACACTTACCAGTTATATTGAGTGGAGTAGCAGTAAAACTATATCCGTAGTGAACAAGCATAGAGATTGTTGGTAATTCAATAACAAAAGTTGATCTGTTCTTAAAACTATTCCTATTATTCTTAGTGAACAAGAATAGTGTTTTGTTACCATTTGTGTCGACGCACGAAAAATGTCAGATTTAAAATCCCAATTAGATGGTGGAACCAAGTAATCTTCCGGCCCTTTTTCATTAGATTCAATCTACAATATAAACGGTTATCTCTAGAGGTGTCATTAAAAGTCTGAATTTTAGATGACGCTTTGAAACCGTAATTAATATGTATAAAGAGACACTTTGCAAGTGTAATTGAAAGTATAAGATGACAGTTGTAAAATGTGATTAAAAGTACTTTAAACCATTATCTTTTAAAAGATGACGATTTTAATCTGTCATCTTATTTGCCTTTTATCCTCAAAAAAGGTAAAATTCTAGTACCAGAACATAATCATCAAAAGCAATTAGAAAAAGATACAATCATCCACTAAGGAAAAAAAGATAGTCTATAATCACTCTATATATTGATAAGAAAAAAATTAAAAACATTCTTGATGTAGTATGTAGTAAGGGTATTTATGTCTTTTGTATTGAGTCTATATATAGGTGTTGGAGTCCTTTCTTTTGGTAGCTTTTATCATTTTGAACAAATATTATATCAATAGCTAGTCTCTTTTGTATCCCATTGGGGAGTTTCTCTCCCTACATTTATCTTTGGGTATTTGGGTTTGCATTATCTGGTATCAAAGCTTTTAGGCTCGACCCCCACCGATTATCTCGCCGGAATCCTCCCTGGAAACCTGAACCTCACCGGAAAATTTCGTCGGAACCCAAAAACGGCGCCGGAAACCATTTCGCAGCTGATTCTTGCTGTTTCAGGCCTCAAAACCCTATTTCGCACCATTTCGCACCTGACCCAACTCTATTCGCACTCGTTCTACCACATTGGGGGCTCGGAACAGTGACCCATAGCTGCAAAATGCCTCTACAGTGTTCGGAACAGTGATTCGACACCAGATCTATCTATTTCGGACCTCACAGTGATTTTGAGCACAGCTACAGTGATTTCGGAGCCTGTTACAGTTATTTCAAGTCAGATCCGTGGGTTTTGAGGGTTTTTAGACCGATTTCAACCCATTTTTGCTGATTTCGGACCAGATCTATAGTGGGTAAGTGTCGAATCCTTATTTTCTTTGTTGGGTTGTTGCTAGATTGCTCCGTAGTTGTCGATTCAAGTATGATTACTGTTGATTAAGTGTTTTTGGGGTTGTTCTGTCGAAATGGGTGGCTGAGTTGACTGGGTTTTCATTATTTAGGGTTGATTGACTTGTTGGAAGATTGATTGTGGTGTTGTAATGGCTTATCGGGCTAGAGGTAGAAGAGGAGGTAGAGGTAGAGGTAAAGACTTTGTGGTGAACAATGGTAAAGAGAATGAGTTCGGCAACCAAAACCATGAGATTCAAGAGTTGAGACAACAAGTTGCTACCCTAACGGCGATGGTGCAAGGCTTGCAAGTGTCGTGTGCACGTAGTGGAGGGTCCGAGGACTCTCAAAGTCACTTTGACAATCCTTTTGGCAATCCGAATTGGCGTAGGCCACCTTCCACTCGCTCTCCATATAGATGGGAGAAGAACATCAAGATTGAACTTCCCGAGTTCAATGGAAGTCTTAACCTGGATGCGTTTTTCGATTGGATAAATACTGTTGAAAGAGTGTTTGATTATGGAGATGTCTCCGAGGAGAAGAAGGTGAAGTTAGTGGCTATCCGTCTCAAAGGAAGAGCTTTCACTTGGTGGGAGCAATTGCAAGGAACTAGGCTACGAAGAGGAAAGGGGAAGATTAGAGAATGGGAGAAAATGAAGACACTCAATGAGCAATTCTTGCCTTTCAACTACATGCAAAACCATTACAAGAATTTGCACAATTTCAAACAAGTTGGAAGTGTTGATGAGTACACGGAGGCTTTCCATCAACTTGTTGCTAGAGTCGATTTGAATGAAAGTGAAGATCAAATGGTTGCAAGGTACATAAGTGGTTGACAATCACAATCCAATATGCCCTTGCTATGCAAACTGTGTGGACGGTTTCGAAAGCTTACAATCGGGCCTTAGTGGCCGAAAAACAAGAAAAGAGGAAGTTTTTGAGATCCCGGCAACAATATCAAGGCGGTTCAAAGTCCGGGCAGCCCTTTTACTCTTGTGCTAGGGGTGGTTCTTCCTCTAGTGGTGGCCAAGGTGCTTCTTCAGGGGTTGGTACTCAAAACCGAGCAGATAAGGCTTCAACACCCGCTCAAAATCAGCCTCAATCCGGTGCTTTGGGGGCTCGAAATCAATTCCAAAGTGGGGGTTTTAAGCGCTTCAAGTGTGGGGAATCGGGTCACAAGTCTTCGAATTGTCGTAAGGCTTCCGAAGGTCGTAACAAGGCACTTTTCATTGAGGAGATTACGGAACAAGGTTGTGAGGATGATATTCCCGTTTATGATGAAGAAATCTGTGAAGAAATTGGCGGTGACAATGAGGAGGAAGAAGGCTATGCGTTGATGATCAAAAAGACTCTCCTTACTCCTAAGGATGCTAGTAATGAAGATTGGTTGCGTACCAATATCTTTTACACCACTTGCAATGTTGGCGGTAGAGTTTGCAATATGATTATTGATAGCGGAAGTTGTGAGAATGTAGTCTCTCAAGAGGTGGTGGGCAAGTTACAACTCAAAGTGGAGGACCATCCCCATCCTTGTACCCTTTTTTGGTTCAAGAAGGGTAATGAAATTAAGGTGACTAAAAGGTACTTGGTATCTTTCTCCATTCGGCAAAAGTACTTTAAGGAAGCTTGGTGCGATGTGGTTCCTATGGATGCTTGTCATATACTACTTGGTTGCCCGCGGCAATATGATAGGCATCCATAGGAACCACATCGCACCAAGCTTCATCAAAGTACTTTTGCCGAATGGAGAAAGATACCAAGCACCTTTTAGTCACCTTAATTTCATTACCCTTCTTGAACCAAGAAAGGGTACAAGGATGGAGATACTCCTCCACTTTGAGTTGTAACTTGCCCACCAACTCTTGAGAGACTACATTCTCACAACTTTCGCTATCAATATGATAGGCATTCCATCCATGATGGAAGGAAGAATACCTACACTGTCCTTAAGGAGAAGCGACAATTCACTTTATTACCTATGAAGGAGAAGATGACTACAACGCCTCATCCCACTACGTTGCTTGCTTCTAAAGGATTTCTCAAGACAAGTCATGAAACCGGGTAAGTTCTAGTGTTGATTCCTATGGCAGATATGGGTGTGTCGGATGTTCCTGAGGCGATTTCTAAACTTTTGAAGGAGTATGTTGATGTGTTTCCTCAAGAGTTGCCTCCCGAATTGCCTCATTTATGAGATATTCAATATTGTATCAACTTGGTACCCGGAACACCCCTCCCGAACAAGCCCGCATATAGAATGTCTCCAAGGGAGAGGGAAAAGATTCAAAGGCAAGTTAAGGATCTTCTAGAGAAAGACTACATAAGGGCAACCCTTAGCCCTTGTGCGGTGCCGGCTCTTTTGATTCCGAAGAAGGATGGTTCGTGGAGGATGTGTGTGGATAGTAGAGCTATCAACAAGATCACTATCAAGTACTGCTTTTTCATTCCAAGGCTAGATGATATGTTGGATTGTCTTGCCGGTTCAAAGGTCTTCTCAAAGATTGATCTAAGAAGTGGTTATCATCAAATCCGAGTTCGCCCAGGAGATGAATGGAAAACGGCTTTTAAAACCCCTCATGGCCTTTTTGAATGGCTTGTGATGCCTTTTGGTCTTACCAATGCTCCAAGCACTTTTATGCGGGTAATGACTCAAATGCTCCAACCTTTCTTGGGTATATGTGTAGTTGTGTACTTTGATGATATCTTGATGTATAGTCGGTGCGTTGAAGATCACTCATCCTACCTCCAACAAGTCTTTGAAATCTTGAGAAGAGAAAAATTTTATGGAAACTTGAAAAAGTATAGTTTTGCCGTTGATAAGGTGGTATTTTTGGGCTATGTTGTGTCTTCAAAAGGGGTTCACATGGATGAAGACAAGCGATGAAGTACCGACACCTCTAGAGGTCGAGGTATCGCAGTGTCAGAAACAGGGACACCGCGGGGATACCTCGGGGACACGTACGGGACACGCCACGTGGCATGTCCCATAATTTAATTTGGATTTTTCATGGGGACATGGTTGGGACACGACGGGGACACCAATGGGGACACGGCGGGGACACCGATGGGGACACGGCAGGGGCCAAACTGTAATTTTTGGAAAAATTGGGGGTCAAATTGTAATTTTTTAAAGAAAATTTGGGACCAAATTATAATTTTTTAAAATTTCTGGGTGCTAAACAATAATAATTTATTTATTTATATATATAAATATATATATATACACACACACACACGTCGTGTGTCCCCCGCCATGTCCGTGTTCCCATTTTTTTAGAATTCTCGTGTCCCGGTGTCGGTTTCGGTGTCCGTGTCGGTGCATCATAGAAGACAAGATTAAGGCCATTGTGGAATGGCCAACGCCTATAAGTGTTCATGAAGTGAGGAGTTTTCATGGGTTAGCTACCTTCTACCGGAGGTTCATTGCCAACTTTAGTAGTATCGTGGCTCCTCTTACCAATTGCCTCAAGCAAAGGGTGTTCATATGGTCCCAAGAAGCCGCCGAGAGTTTCAAATTGTTGAAGTCCAAGCTTGCGGAAGCTCCTATCTTAGCCTTACCCGACTTTGACAAAACTTTTGAACTTGATTGTGATGCTTCGGGAGTGGGAATTGGTAGAGTCCTAAGCCAAGGTGGTTAACCTATTGCTTTCTTTAGCGAGAAATTGAACGGTGCTAAACTCAAGTACTCTACTTATGATTTAGAATTCTATGCCATTGTCCAAGCCATCAAGCATTGGAGTTACTACCTTGCCTACAAGGAATTTGTTCTTGACACCGATCATGAAGCTCTTAAGTATATCAATAGCCAACAAAACCTCAATAAACGGCATGCCAAGTGGGTGGCTTATCTACAACAATTCACGTTCCCTTTGAGGCACAAATCAGGGATTCTCAACAAAGTGGCCGATGGTTTGAGTAGAAGAGTGGCTCTCTTAGTGGAAATGAAGAACAAGGTTGCTAGGTTTGAAGAATTTTGCACTTTCTATGCCAAAGATCCTTACTTTAGTAAGATAATCGATGCTTTGCAAAGGGGTAATAAGGTTATTGATCCATGTTTCATGTTGAAGGATGGATTTCTCTCAAAGAACTTAAGTTGTGTGTCCCTACATGCTCTTTAAGGGAGCAATTGTTGGCTGAAAGTCACAAGTTGGGTCATTTTGGCAAGGATAAGACTCTAGCGTTGCTTCAAGATGCATACTATTGGCCGGGAATGAGAAAAGATGTGGGGGGCTATGTGCAAAGGTGTCAAACTTGTCAACGGAGTAAGGGAACAGCCACTAATGCAGGATTGAATTTTCCTTTACCGGTGTCGGAAAGTCCTTGAAAATGCGTGAGTATGGATTTTGTCTTGAGGCTTCCTCCTATGCAAAGGCAGAGTGATTCTATCATGGTGGTAGTGGATCGGTTTTAAAAAATGGCTCATTTCATACCTTGTAAGAAGACTATGGATGCGACTAACATTGCCAATATCTATTTCAAGGAGGTCTACAAGTTGCATGGCGTCCCTACTTCTATTGTCTCCGATAGAGATGCTAAGTTCCTTACCCAATTTTGGAGGACTTTGTGGAGGAAGATTGGCACCAACTTATGCTTTAGTACTTCTTTTCACCCTCAAACCGATGGTCAAAACGGAAGTGATAAACCAGAGTCTTAAGAATTTGTTGCGATACTTAGTTGGTGAACATCCAAAAACTTGGGATGGAATTCTTCCCTTGGCGGAGTTTGCTTACAATTCTTCTCTAAACCGCACCATCCACACTTCCTCATTTGAAGTGGTTTACGGGTTGAAACCTTCTAGTGTGGTTGACCTCTTTCCTTTGCCAACCCTTAAGAAGGGGCACTCCAAAGCGGAAGATATGGCTATGTTTATGAAGAATATCCACTCTCAAGTTAGGCTCAACATTGAGAAGTCTAATGCAAAGTATAAGGCGGCCGTTGATGCACACAAGAGGGAGGTTTTGTTCAAAGAAGGGGATCTTGTTTGGGGTATCTAGAGCAAGGAGAGGCATCCTCACGGTGCTTACATGAAGTTGAACGATCGAAAAGTGGGTCCTTGTGAAGTCTTGCGCAAGATCAATGACAACGCTTATCAAGTTCGCTTACCCTCTCACTTGAGCATCTCCAACACATTCAATGTGCAACACTTGGTGCCCTATTTGCCGGAGGAAACTACCGTAACTTGAGGACAAGTTTCGTTTTTAGTAGGGGAGTACGATGTAGTATCTAGTAAGGGTTGTTGTTTAGGAAGGAAAAGTGTGTAGGGTGTTAAATAACCCTAACACATAACAATCTTATTTATATAAGTGACTCATATATTGAATAAGTAAACTAAGCAATGTGGGACTACTATTAATACTATATTCTAACACTCCCCCGCAAGCTGGAGACTCTCCAGCTTGTTACATAGTAACCAATGGAACAATTACCTCAACTACTAACAACAATCACTAAAACAACCAATTTGCTAAAAACAATGAAACGACTTCAACGACTAACGAACGACTTCAACCAACAAAACGACTTCAACGATTTCTATGAACGAAACGACTTCAACGACCAACCAACTTCAACGTTTCAACGATTTCTACGAATCAACGAACGATTTCAATGACCAACGTATCAACGAACGAATTCAACGACCAACGAACAACGAGCGAATTCAACAACCAACGAATGATTTCAACGACCAACGAACCAATTTCAACTACAAACTTCAACAACCAATAACAACCAACTTCAATTACCAACCAATAACCACCAACTTCAATGAAATAGATGACAAAACAAGATATGTTACCACGCTCACCAAAAGCACGGCCAAAAATCCGACTAAGAAACCCATAATTATGACCATGTCCACGACTAAATGAAGAGCCAACAGCAACAAAGATAGCGGAAGCAGAATCAGATTTCATTACAAATATATAACTGGACAAGAAACCAGCAATCGACCAACAGATCAACCCAACATCATCAATAACCACGACCCAGAACCTCATAGTGGTAGATTACCACTTTAAAGCAACAATATAATTGAACAAAGCCATAGCAGGAGTCGCTGATGAACAGTGACGATGAACAGTAACACTGTGAACAGTGATTATGGCGATAGATTTCAATGGAAGGGATTAGGGTTAGGACAGAGGCTAAGATTATGGTTATGCTTTAGGAAAATGACGGCCCAAGATGTGTTTTGATAATTAATACCCGCCAAGGACAAACTAAGAATATTTGTTAATACTAAAAATGCCTTTGGTGGGTATTAATTATCAAAACACGTCCTTAGCCGTCATTTTCCCTTATGATTTTAGGGTTTCGTGGTGAGATGATGATGGCTGTAAAGGGTGGCAGCTAGGGTTTTGTATATCTAAGGTGGGTGGTGAATCCGCTCTGATACCATGTTGTTTAGGAAGGAAAAGTATGTAGGGTGTTAAATAACCCTAACACATAACAATCTTATTTATATAGGTGACTCACATATATTGAATAAGTAAACTAAGCAATGTGGGACTACTATTAATACTATATTCTAACAGGTATTTATGTATTTTGTATTGAGTCTATATATAGGTGTTGAAGTCCTTTCTTTTGGTAGCTTTTATCATTTTGAACAAATATTATCAAGAGCTAGTCTCTTTTGTATCCCATTTGGGAGTTTCTCTCTCTACATTTATCTATGGGTATTTGGGTTTGCATCAATTCGCTAGTACCTAACGTGTTTAAGTCATCTTTCAACCCAAAAAGTGCGAAACTTAAAACCCTCAAAAGATCTGGAATTGGTGCAAGGAGAAGCTAGAGCATAAAAAACTAAAAAAAGGGGAAAAAACTGTAGCAAGAATACAAAATGTCCGCAACCGATCAAAACTTCGGAAGATATGCTAGAATGAACGTGTCTCATTGGAATCTGTAGCAATATAGGAGAAGAGGAAAAAATAGATTTAGTCAACCCGTTATTTTCCTTTTCTTCAACAACTGCCCATTCTTCTTGGCCTCCTACTACTGAGGAGAATGTTCTTCCATCTTGATATACGGATAAATGATATGATGAGCAGAAAGTCATTTACAAAGAAAAACTGTTGCAAGCTATAATAAGGATATAGTTGTGCATTTCTATGTACTCCTTCCTAGCAGCATAACCCAAGCATATTCATAGGATTGCCCGTGCCTAAAGGCACGATGCAAAGTATTAGCGAGTTTCCAACTATCCAGAATTACAAAATGGGCTAGAAACAAATTTAAAAAATAGTCCCACCGCCTCAAATATAAATAAATAAAAAAAGGGTCTCGCTGCCTGAGATATGAACAGCAAGAATTAATGGTGACGGATGAATGGGAAGGATGGAAGAAAGTCTGAGATCTAGAGATGAGAGAGAGAGTGTGTGTGTGTTTCAAAATTTGATATTAGAGACATAAAGGAAAGATGTAGAGGAAATTGTGTGATTGGGAAACCTGAAATGACAGGTTGCTAGATGCATTAACAAGGGGCAGATAATGGCTAATTTGAGAGGCCAAACCAAGGATAGCATGGTTTTGAATAACCAAATGAAACATTTTAATACGACTAAGACCAATCATAAATCCCCGCACTGTCATTATGTCCATGAAAGACGATTACCTGCGTTCTTGACGAGGGAGAGGAGAACAAGCTTGGGCATCCTCTGGATGCCTCTATTGAGCTCGTACTCTTCTTTTCTTCACTCAAATTTTTCAAGGCTATTTTGGGGTTTTAAAGATTAACTACTCTGCCAGTATTGAAGCTTTTACCAAAGTTACAGATATGCTTAAATCTGGGTTTTCTTATTAGAGTGTGCTTTCTATTAGAAGAAGCAAAAGAAATTGGAGTGCTTCCTATGAAATCAAGATTTTACTATTCAAAATTTACTTCAGTTGAACAGAAATTGGAGTAGGCTAGAGATGGCTTTTTTTTCAAGGACAGAGAGATGGCCTTACAACAGCCGTTTATGTATGCTCTCAACTATTTTCAATGAGACCAACAGCATCAAGTCAACCCAATTTATGTAAGAAAGCAACCTAAGTTTCAATGACCAGATGTAATATCACTTGGCTTTGGGAGCGAGACAAGCCATGAGCGCAGCAGCGGTATTTCCTGCATTATTTTTTTCACTGAAACTAATCGTCAAGTTAATCACAAGCAGAGTGATTATAATTTAAACCCACAAAGTCTTGCCAATCAGGAGGCTTCCCCTAAACATATTAAAACATACACTTAGTACCCAACTGTAGATCATAGTTTCAGTGAATACTCTAATCCAAATTTAAATGCAAGTTCTTACTCCATCGTTGGCAAGGGCAATCGCCATGGTAGCAGCAGTTTCCATCACCCATGACAGACAAAGGGTTCCACACAAAGCCTATCAACTTCAAGAATTTACTCTCCTGAAATGCTGAGAAGATAGTAAACTTTAGTATCAAAATTACAGTCCAAAAAAGCCAAACACAAAAGGAGGGTGTTAGATAACAAACAATTACCTTCTTCTCTTCGAGTTTGTTATTGCTACATCTCAGATTCTCAAAAACCCAATTCCATCAAACCCCAAAAATAAAAAACAAAACAAAAGCAACAAATTTGGCATAGCATAATCAAGAAAACCACATGTAATTATCAGATATCAAATCCATAGCTTCCTTCAAAACAACCTCGGGAACTTCAGGCGCTCCTTTCTCTCTCTCTCTCTGTGACACCAGTTTTAGATCAAAACCCATCAAAAGAAATCTGGAAAATTAAAATATTCAATCAAAGGCTACCCAAAAATGAAAACATGATTGTGACGTTGAATTGGGCTTTGGAGAAAAGAACGCAATCATTTGGGTTTCAAATTAAATATGTTCTGACGACCCAATTGAAACTTCGAAAGAAAGTTTATCTTATCCACAAACACAAACAGAATTTCGTACCCCAGTCACCATTTCCTCACTCTATGTGTAACTTCTTGTAGTTTATAGTCAACACAATTAGCTACTCTCTCCTATATAATATATACTACTACAAGCATTCTGTTATTTTACCTTCCCTATTTTCGCTTAACAATCCCCCATAGCATATTTCCGTTTGACCCAAAAAAAAATCCCCTACAAGATAAATAAGCAACTCTTCCTTTTGATCGGATGACCACTGAAAGCATAACATAGTATACCCTTTTGATTTAACCTCAATAGAATACCCTTCCCTAGGACTGACCAATGGATCTAATCGATTTTGCCCGACCTTCAAATAGGAAGCATGTAACCTATTTCAACAAATGAATTTGCAAGTTAGAGAACCCTATATTTCAAGTCTATTCAATCGTTTCCGACTAATGTAGTCTCCCTCAGACCAAATTATATACACCATAAAATAACAAACTACACGTGCCACATTCCGGGAAAAAAAAAAAAAGATTACCTATGCCTAAAGGCACTTCCCAAAACATACAAAGAAACTAAACTGATCCATATCTGGCATTATTTATCATATCCACCAAAATCAATCATCATCTCAAAATCTGCTTTTCTCATTTGAAGATAGGTAGAATAAGCATCACATTCCAGTCTTTCAAATTTTTCAAAACATTAAAAAGTCAGACATACCTTCCGAACGTCATACGGTTTCCCTTGCCAAAATGGGTAGCCAGCAAAATATCTTCCGAACACCGCACCAATTTTTCTTGCCAAAATTAGTAACAATATTATCTTTACAAAACTTCCATTAATTTTTATATTCAAACAGTTGTTGAGAATGAGATAACTTACCAACAAAGATGATTGCTATTATGATCAAAGGGGCTCCTCCTCCTCCAAAACCCAGCCATGGCCTCCATCACTTCCTTCTCTCTCTACAGCGAGAATCATAAGCCACATCGCAAATGCAATTCAGAATCACCTAACGAAGCTGCCTCCGACGTCTGATCGAGCAATCAATGCACCATAAGTTCCCGTACGCAACGGATGCCCACGTTGAATTTTGCATTCAAAACACATTTGAAAAAGAAACCCCCCCGAAGGAAATCAGAATCGAGTGATCAACCAAAAAAAAAAAGAAACAAATCTGAATTATACGTACCTTATTCTCGGACTTGGCTCTCAGTTTTCTGAAGACGGCATTGGTGAGTTGTGCTGGTGTGATTCTCGGTCGTTTGATGGTGTTAAGAGAGAGCGAGTAAAGTGAAGGAAAATACTTGGACCGGAGAAAACCACATGTACTCAAAAAAGCAATGTCACATTCTCAATTGCCCCTCAAGGCACCCGAAATTAAGAAGATAGAACCAAGTAAATGGACGGAATTACCCCCAACCTCTAACCTTGTGGCTGCCCAATCAAAGGACTTAATTGGAAAAATCAAGCCAATTTGACATCCGAAAAACTCATCCTTCTTATATAACGATAGGATATTATTCTATTTCATTTGGCACAATTTGCACGTGCATCATGTGGGCCGCAGAAATAGAAATGGTCAACACGGACCTAAGACCAAGTAAACAACCCAAATTCCTTCTCAAAAAAGAAAAAGGAAGAAAAAAAAAAACCCAAAATGGACGAAATAGAAGGTTCAAACGGTTGTACGCTTTCATATGAAAGGTCATCCATTACAACTCAAAGTTGCAATTCCTAAACTACTTGCAGAAACATTTGCATAAGAGGAAACTTCTAAATTTATAACATTAAAATCTGAAGAACAAAGAGACAATGAAAAGGAGGAAAATTGCATTTAATGGAAATGATGAATTATGAAAGTATAATCATTCATGAATTAGAGCATTCATAGCAATTGTCATGAATTGGATAAGGTGAGTTTTTTCGCTGTCATAAAAGATTGTATTGAACAGTTAGTAGGCAAAATCATAAGAATGGACTCCATTTGCATGGAGATCTTCTGTCTTTATTATAAAACAATTGGGAAACATAAAAAGTAAATTAAGGTGAGATTGAAGCAAGAACAACCGTCTAACCTTTGCAATGGCCGTGACGCAAAAATACCTTTCCAAAAATGGATGCAGAAATGCAGAAGAGAGAGCCTAAATGGATTTGTCAGACCACAGAGAGAGAACGGTGGGTAAACTGCCCAGTTTAAGGCAAAATTGTTCAACTTACAAAAGTCGTCCTGTCGTTAAGTTGGAGGCGTAGTTTGGAGAAGAAATGTATGCTTGGGTTCTTACGCGGGAGACGGGAAGGGTAATTTTGGAATTGAAAAAGTCGACAAACACCTCACACTTTTACAAGGAAGTGTAGATGTATAGTCAAGCATTTGTGGCACGTTGATAAGTTAGCAACACAAATTTGGGGTACATATCCTAGCGTTTTAGTGCATGCCATACCCTACAAAAGAACAAACTACATTTATGTGTTCAAATATCTAATAATGCAAGCAAAACAATTATAGCATGTAACCCAAACTTAAATACGGGGAAAACTAAAGTTATGTTACTTAAGAGTTTATAAAGTCAGGAATACTATAGAAAGAATGCAACAATGGCCCCCGGATGAATTAAAGAAAGTAGAATGCAAGTGGTTGTTTCTTATGGTTCTATCTAAATTCCCAAGCACACAACTTTAAAGAGGTGAATTTGGACCTGCAACTAGTCCTCTCTTCTACACTTAGGCTTGGGTAATAGATTCTACCTAATGTTATGCATAAGAAGCCATTGAGATAGACAGCGAAACAAACACCCACACATTATTTGAAAAGGAAAAACTACAAAACCACTTACTAAAGGGAACAATGAGTCGGACCTCTGCTGGATGGAGTTGACAGCGTTATGCACCCCATTCTGAACCAGAGGATCTTGCGGTGGCCATCTAGTTTACAACCAATAACCGTATCAAAGAAAGATACATCTCAAACTTTGCAATTCTAAATCCTTGATAATGCTGAAGCTGGAACTGGTAGCAGTTAAAAACTTAAAAGCAAGCTATGTTGCCATTTCATGCCACCGGTCAAAAAATTTTAGTTGCATGGGCCAAGTTGACTATATGTAGAAGACAATCCAGTAAAAACAGTGAATCAAGTCCAAGACAAGCTTAAATACGGGTAAAAACTAAAGTTCTGTTACTTTAGAGTTTAGACTCTCTGGAATACTATATGGTACACAATTTGTTTTAATAAAAAAGTCAATCTAGATGGTGGCATTAAGGCACAACAGGAAATCAATTAATTTTCCCCAGAGAGTATTCAAAAGACAACCCACCAATCCTTTAAAATGTAACCGGTTAGATGCAACTGCCGCACTAAAATGTAAAGGATTATGAAAATAACTTATCAGCAAACGAAGAGTAACATTTCTCTGATGCAATAGGAAGGTAGATGGCTTATGAAATTAATACCTGCAGGATGTTCTAAATTACGAAATCACCTTCATCTGCCACATCTATCGAACACCCACTAACCTGATAAGGATTTCAATTCAAACCTTTTGAGCAATTTCATAATTAAAGGTGAAAAAAAAAGGATTTGAAATCATACCTATCAAATACCCTAGCTAGTTTTTGATGTGGCCATCAATTGATGTTCTCTTCTCAAGGATTCTTGATTGAAGAACCGGCAAAAAAATTTCTATATACTAACTCCTGATATCCAGACATAATTAGCCCAGGAGCTTAGCTGATTCAAAATAGTTTAATATGCTTAATCATATTCCTAAACAACATACACCACCCCAACAATAACAAGAAAATGAAGCATCCATAAGTAGTTATATGCATATTTTTTCGTCAAATAATATTTCCAACAAGAACTTTTACCAGCTCGGCTTGAAAAAACTTGAAATTTAGCACCCTAAACAAGAACAAAAAGAGTCAAGGAACTCATGTTGCGAATGATTATTAAAATGTAATTGAATTCATAGAGAAACAGTAATGAGATACTTGGGAGGCCTTAGACAAAGAATTGAATTAGAACCTGAAATTTAAGATTCCAAAATAGTTATTCCCTCTAACTTTAATTCTCATCCTCTGAAACTAAGGTCTGGTGACCCTTTCCCCAGTAATTTCACAAGTAAATTATCAGCAAAATGGAAAATCTTTAAACACAGAAGTAATGAAATCAACCCTCCAATAGAAAAAGAAATAAAATAAAGGTGCCAAGTAAAGCAATTGAGAAACCAAAGAAATTCCCTCTTCCACTATAATTTCTGATAGACATTCTAAATACTGAGCAATTGTGAAGGAGGTGTTGGTTTTCTTAACTTTAGAGTGATGAATGAGGCCTTCCTTGCCTGTTAGGGGTGGAGGCTACTTATGAATCCTCAATCCTACCGGGCAAAGATTATGAAAGGGCTCATTTCTGGAAGCAAAGAAAGGACATAGAGCCTTGTGGGCCTGGATAAGTTTTATGCATGGGAGAGAGTTGCTTGCAAAAGGATTGAGATGGCATGTGCAAAGTGGAGTGTGTGTAAATTTTTGGGAAGATAAATGGATCCCCTCGCTCCCAAATTTTTAATTATACTCTACTGAACCGTATGGGTGTGAGATGTGATTAACAAGAACACCGGGACTTGGGATAAGGAGTAGTTGGATCAATTGCTTACGATGGATAAGGTAAATGCTATTCTTACTATTCCTGTTTCTATGTTTCGGAGGGAGGATGCGTTAGTGTGGCACTACTCAAAGATTGGGGTGTATTCTGTAAGATTTGGGTATCATTTAGCTGTCCACTCCCAAAAAAGTTCACAACAGCATAAACCTTCCACTTCTTTCATTCCAAACAAAAAGGTGTGGTAAGTCATTTGGAAACTTAAGGTCCCAGGAAAAATTAGAAACATCTGGAGGAGAGCTTGCCAAAATAGCTTAGCAACCATGGAGAATTTGGTGAAAAGGAAATGCAAATGTTCTATGGCCTGCCCAATTTGTGGTGATCAAAATGAAACGACTGAGCACCTTCTTTTTGGATGTCAATGGACTCAGGCTGTGTGGTTCGGGAATAATATGAAGCTGGATTTGGGGAATGGTTACCCAGTTCCATGCTAAAATGAACCTCGCAGATTCTAGATGAGAAATCAAGGGAGGAGGCAAGCTTTATGCTTAGCAAAGCGGCAAAAATAGCGTGGCAGATTTGGAAAGCAAGGAACAACCTAGTCTTTAAGCATGTCCCTGTTAACCCAGAGTCTACGGTGGCCTGGGCAAGGGGTGATTTTGGTGAGTATATGGAACTTTTGGATTCCCAGCAGGTCCACAAGGATAACCCACAAACTGAGGCCGTCACTGCCCAGTGGAGGGCTCCGGATCGAGGCGACTTAAAGTTAAACTGTGATGTGTCTAGCCCTTCCAGCGGGGGTAATGCAAAGGCAGCTATAGTCATGAGAGACTGGAAGGGCTCATTGTTAGAGGAAGCAGTGGTGAGCTGTGCAATTAATTCTCCATTGCAAGGAGAGCTCGTTGCCATAAGACTGGCGTGTGGTATGGCTATGGATTTTAAGCTGTTTGGAGTGATGTTGGAATCTAACTGCCAGCAAGCTATTAAACTGAGTGTATCAGAATTGGAACCCCTTTGGGAGGTTTTGGCCTTGGTCTCTGATATAAGGCATGCTAGGAACATTTTGGGGCTGAAGTTCTCTTGGATTGGGAGTAAAGCGAACGAGTTAGCTCATGAGGTTGCTCCCACAGCGAGAAAGGGGGTCTCTGGCTCCGAATTGGGTGTCTAATCCTCCTACCAGGATTTTTTCTATTTTATCTAGAGAATTAGCTCTGTTGTAGCCCTGTTGGGCAAATTTTGGGGATCAAAAAAAAAAACAAGTAAAAAAAAAAGGCACACTCTTAGGACAAGAAAATAACTGGAACACATATACTAAGAATAACCAATAAGACATTCCCAACCCTCATGTTTTTCTCCTTTTTGTTCCCTTTTCTCCATTCTAGAGCAAATTAAAAAGAGAACAAACAAAACAACTACAACAGAAATAAAAAATGATAAGCCAACAAATCATCACTTGACAGGTTTCGTACTTTCCACCGACAAGTCAAAATCTAATGCAATGACATGTGGAGCAAGACTGCATTCCACCTAGAGCTTACAAAAACCAAAAAAATAAAAAACACACCAATGACGGTGTGCGTATCCTCGTGATTGACTCAATGGTTCGTATCATTGACTTGCTCAAGATTACAAACGTAACAAAAAAGTAGCAAATTTATATACAAAGCATAAGAGCTATAAAGCATACACCGAAAATATTAAGGGACAAAAAAAAGTAAACTACAAGAAATTGCATAACTTGAAGCATGTTAGAAATAAACAAATAGAACTGAAAATATAGCGGTAGTGTTCGGTTGCCAATTTAGTTTTGTTTTTCAATCATTACCCTACTTCTTTCTCCAATCATTACCCTATTTTTTCAATTATTACTTTCTCATCTCCCTCTATCTATCTCCAATCATTACCTTATATCTACCTCCACCTACTACCAAAACTAAACTAAACAGCCAACCAAACAAAGCCCAACTCTGCATGGAAACCTTGAATTGGGAGTGTTAATCTAGGAATGAAAAACCTTGAACACAGTTTTATGTTGAAAAACCTTGGACTCAAGCTATGTGTGTGTACTATACAGGTGTAAATGAGTCTATGTCTAATTAGAGAAAATTTGATTTTTGGCTTTTCAATTGACGTGAAGGAACAAATTAAACAAGCGCAATTTGAGGGTAAGGCGTCCCATTCCCATCATCACAGAGCAGTTTTTGATTAAGAATAGCAATGTAGTAAAACACAAAGAAAGTAACCCAAAACTAACGTTAATTACTTGAAGTAGGATTTGAGACCAAATTATCCATCATACCTCTCACTGAATTCCAAAACTTCAACACCAGAGCTTTTTGGTCTTTGGTGAGCCCTCTCAATTCTAGCTTCTCACATTTCTCGCCATATTGGGCAAGACAATTGGTCAGAAACTTGAAACTTTAGAATGTAAACAAGCTTTTGGTATGGAGAAGTAGATTTTTTAGAGACGGAATGAAGCATGGAAAGAGAGAATTCAATGGCCGTAGCTAGAGTAAGTTCAATAGTTAAGACCAAATACACAAATGACAATTTCAGGGACAAATAGTTAAAGGGAGATCCCATTTTAGTGTGTCCTTCAAAATGATGATGTGTCAATGTCATCGGAGTACGTAGTTTTGTACCCTATTATTTGTATATATAGATAGTGATATTGCTCATTTGAATACTATTATTACACATTTTTGGTTTATAGTTTAAGACTAGGTACGGCCACATGCAAGGCACGAATGTCATGCCCGTTGAAGAGAACAGATTTTGATTTAAGGGAGATTAATGTTGCTTTTAATGGTAATGCTGGAAATGCAAGTTTTAAGGGAATTAACCAAAAGAATAGGACAACTCTCGACTAAAGTCACTTGCTCCTTTTTGACACTATATTGGTTTTTGACCTTTAACAAAACTGGCAACAATAGTTGTATGGCGATAACTAAATGTCCCAATCAAATGGTTCTAATGTCTTAACCCAATACCCGAAGGAGTAGGAAGAACTCGTACCAAAAGGATTTTTATGATACCCAATAACCCAACCGTCAACTCAGATCCTAATTTCAAGTAATAGCAAATGTACATGATTCACGTGATGGGGTTGACCAAACAACTCAAAAGAATCATAACATGAGACAAAAACATCACGGCAAAGAAATACAAACTAAGTTTATTGCTACAAAAAAATAGAAGTTGAGGATATAATAATAATAATAATAATAATAATAATAGGCACCTCTAAAAGAATGAACTTAACAAAAGGAAAAGACTGTTGAAACTAAAGATATTTATGTAACCATTGATTTCGCTCTATTCTTAGCCTGTATTTCACGCATATTTATTGCAAAGGCAGGGAAGAAACTAAGAGGTCTGTGTCCTGTTAAAACAACTGAAATTTAAAAACACTCATCGAGAATAACTGAAGTACATACCCGAAAAAGAAAGATGAAAATTCGAGAGTGAGGGAGAAAACAAAAGAGACAACAATTGAGCCCTCAATATAGAATGAACCATGGTGTGTGCATTTGTGTGAGTGAAAGGGACAAAGTTTGATTTTTACAGATTTTCTCTGCCACATGGTGATGGATTTGAAGAGATTAGATGCCGAGAAGGGGTGGAGGTGAGACCATGAGAGGACCATGGAACTTGACTACAGATCAAATTCGACAACACAGAGAACCAAAAAACTGAGTTAACATCATCCAATTTGTTAAAACCCATCAATTTCAGAGGTAAAAGTATGAAGCAAACTTAATGGATAGCAAAGTGACTTTCGAGACTTGGCTCCTAGGCAATACCACAATTCAAAAAATGAGTCGATTTTTGTCATGACCTACTTTCCAGGATTCCTATCTAAGAAATTAAAAATAGTAATAATAAAGCAGTACTCTAAAACTCTAAATAAGATCAGTTAAATCAACATGAAAAGCAACATTACAAAAGGATGAGATAACAGTGACTTACATTATGTTTCGGTTATACACTTGGCGATAGAGGAGAGAGCGAGGGAAAGGGACATGCAGGTCCTCTAATGATCTGATCACATTGTTAGATCAACTTAAACATTACAATTCAAACGAAAGAGGAACAAAGTCCAAAACTAATACTCCCACAAAGTACATAAGGGATTATGGATATACCCAAAAGCTCAAACAGATGAGATCCAAGGGAATCTGCGTTGATTCGGCAAAATCCGCAATGGACTTGACATCTGCTTAAGATTCACATCACATACACCCACATCCCTCTTTTCATCCCACAACACCTTTGATTAGAAAATGCTACATGAGAGTAGCAATTATAATGCCATAATATAATGCCTATACCGTGGCATGGAGGAAAAAACAATTTACCTATTCTATTTAAGTTTCTCAATTCCTTAACCATGCAAACAAAAAAAAGTTACAGCTCATGAGTGAAGAAGAGATAGGGTATGCCCGGAAGTTGAGTAATCAACAAAATCAAACAAATGTCAAATTTGATCTTAGAATTAACCAAGAGAAAGGAGGAGAATCACCATGAAATAGCTCTTTCGAAGCTCTTATGCAACACCTGCAAAAGAAGAAAACTAAAACCCTATAGTTTCTTTGTCTGCCAAAACAAAAAAATCAACACATTAAACCTTAAAATGGAAAAATAGATTAGTCAGAAAACTCTAAAACTATCGATAGACCCATTGCCAACACTTTCAAATCTAGAATTGTATTTACCCCAAAATAACGGATCATGCAAACGCAAACAAACCCATGATCAATATAAACATGGGTGCTGAAAAAAAATAAAATAGAAGCATGAGTATAGTTTCCTACCTTCCACGCAGCTTCTCAAGTTGCCTGACGGGACTTGATGTCGAGACCTCCACGACGTCAGCCGACCACCAGCAACCACATTCTCTTGCAATCACCGCCAACGCCAATGGCTGCAGTGGATTTCTTCAGTGTAGATCCGAGAGAGAAAGAGAGAGAGAGAGAGAGAATTCAAATTTTGGGATTTCTTCAGTGTAGATCCGAGAGAGAGAACATTCAAATTTTGAAAAGAAGGTTGAAACATGTTGGTCTGGATGCTTTTGAGAGAGAGAAAAAAAAACTGAAACTTAGTATATGATTGTGCATATTAATACCTTCTGAGAAAGGCTATGGGTATCAACACATGAAGGATTCTATACTCATTCCATGATAAAGGCCGCTTCTATTGGTTGACAATCACTATATAAACATGCTGATTTGGTCCTCTACCGTGACTCCGTGCGTAAGGGGATGCCATGGCTAGGAGTGTAAATTTGTAGTGTTTGAGCTCAGCTCATTTACTAAACAAGCCTAAAACTCAACCTCGAGCCCTCAACAATAGACCCAAACCCGGCTTGCTTAATGAAAGTGTTAAGCCTATACAAAAAATCTGAGCTTTTTTTAGTCGAGTCGAGCTTTAGAGTGTGGAGCTCGGCTCATTGGTGTACCTATATACAAGTACATAAACATATATACACAAATAAAAACACAAATAGCAAATCCATACATGTATTTGCATAAATAAATACTTATATTCAAGTACAAACTTCTCACTCCATCCCATTTTGTTCGTCCATTATTCCTACTGTCTCTTTTGTGTCTATTGCATATATCTTTAAATGTGAATTTTGAAAAACATGCAATATGGATATTATTTGATAAAATTTCAATTTTTCTATAAAACAAAGGGCGAAAGAATTCGTGAGATTGATCTTTAGGAACAAATAGAAATTCTATCAAATAAGATCCATAATCTTTAGAAACAAATAAAAATTCTATCAAAAACATTACACGACATATGGGCTCCAAATTTCCTAAAGACTAATCTCACGAATTCTTTCGCCCTTATCTCACTCCATTGAAAATGTCCAATAAAGAGAACCTTGGCAATGAATGAAGGATGCAATCCCCGAGAAATGTGACCTTATCTGCCCAAAGAAGGTGGAGGGAGAGAATACCTTCTCATGTTGGCGCTTCGACTCGTCGTAGACCCAGCTCATTTCAAATTTAAAAGCCTGTCCTTAGCCTCATCATGCATCTAATAAATGCTGCAAAATACAAATGCCAGATTTGCAACAGAACACGAATTATTATGCAGAACAAAAAAGTCCAACACAGGGAAGAAAATGACCAAAATGCTACTCTACCTAGAAAATGTGGTATCTTAAAAAATGCACGCAAAGTAATAAGTTGTGTTTAGCTATAGCATTTCTGGAAAACAAAAGGGTCGTTAAGCAAGTCCGGTTTGTCTTAGACAGTGCTCAGATTTTCTTAGATGCTGAAACTAATTATCAACTATCATTCATACTTGTAGCAACCTAGTGAGGAAACTTAACTTTAAAGCCACATTCTTAGGTTGTCATTGGGACTATAACCCTAAACCTAGAGGTCTGGGTCCAACTTGTGTTGCGAACACCTTGACTTACCCCATACCTGTTGCCACTTGCAGGAGGTTAAAACCTTATAGCTCTCTCAAAACCTTTCACACCCTCGAGAAACCAAAGTGAGGAATACAAAATCAACGGCTAAGATTAGTCCATGATATCCTCATTGAATGGCTTAAAAGAGTGTAAAATAAAAGTAAACACTGATTCGCAAATGCCACTCTACATTAGAAGTTATAAAATGCAAGAACAAGCAACTTTAGCCTTGACAGACAAAAAGAAAAAACAGATACAGTACTAAACCAAATTAAGTAAATATAACATTTACAGTCAATAATGAAATGCATCATATGATCTACTGATAAAATAATTTATCTTGGCAGGATAGAATTTAGACTCACATCTTGGCTATTTCAATAACTCCTTGTCAACATATCATTTCAGAAAGCTTTAACCTTCCAATTTCCCTACTTGGGCAATATAACCTTTCAATTTCCCTGCTTGGGCAATACATCCAAGATTGCAAAACAAGTTAGCATCAGGTAATATGCAATAAATAAAACTACTAAAAGAAAAACATCTCTTACGAAATTGATCGATCATAAAAATATCGGGACTAACAAATCTTGTCGACCTAGCTAAGTAATAGGTACCAAATATCATAACGACAAATTGTATCAAAACCATACACATGAACATTACACACACAAGTGAAATTGTCTTTTATTTATGTAGCATATCATACAATACAATGTAATTCTCTTTGCTTTGGGATAGACACAATGCAAATGGTGCTTTATTTGCAGCTGCCGCAGTTCTATATGAAGTAAAGAAAAGTTTCTCGACATACAATCCCAACTCGCATCTCCTTCCCTCCTTTTATGAAGCCAAGAAACAAATTCAAACATCTATTTGAAACCCTAGCTGCTACCAGTGATGTTTCCTATGATAGCTAACTTTTACAAAATGAAAACTTGGAACTTTAAATTTTAAAGCTAAAAATGATCCATCCTCATGCAAGCTACATGTCTGCTCAAAATTTGGGATTTGTAAGGGCCTTTAATTTCAGAAGAAATTTACCCAATAGGATCACTATTTATGAAAGTGATGTCATACTGCATAATGTACTCTCATAACAAAAGGTTACAAGCATATGTATGATCACTTTATAAGTTTTAGGAAATATCGTGTACTTAAACAATGTACAAATTATGACCATAATATCAGCTCCGCTGTTTACTTTCTTTCCTTTTTTCATCGTCACCATAAAGATTGTATTAATATGAAAATTAACAAATAAAAAGTTGGGAACAAGAAGTCCACCACAGTCCATTTCCTTTCACTACTACAATAATCGTAAAAGATGACAGTTTAAAAGTGTCATTAAATGTGAAAGATGACAGTTCTAGAATGTCAACTATGGAGCTGTCATTTCAAGTCTGAATCTTAAAATGACGGTTTTAAACTGTCATCAATATATGTAAAGCTGACACTTTTTAAACGTAATTAAAAATAAAAAATGACAGTTGTGAAACGTCTTTAAAGCGTAATAAAAAGTCAAAAATGATAGTTTTAAACTGTCTAATCTTTTGTCTTTAATCCTGAAAAAAATCACAATTCTAGTTCCAACATCCACTAATGAATAAAGAAGTATACAAAGATAATTAAAAACCTAAAATATGTTCTAATACATAAGACGTTAAGTATCTTTTAACCCGAAAAGTACAAAATACAAATAAATGACCCCCAATAATTCTAGCTTTCTTCAACCCAAAAGTTTGCATTGCTCGGCATGTATATATGGCATTAAACACAATAGGAAGAAAGCAAAAATATTTATCATATTATTTCTCTCAAACTCCACATATACAAAAATATCATTACACAATATTTAAAAAAAAAAAAAAGCAAATTAGACAGGAAAATAGGAACACTAAGTTCTTCTATACTAAAATTATGTGCTTCCGCAAAATAGATGAGAGTGAAACTAATTTTTGTTGGAAAGTACTGCATAAAAACTATGCAATACAGCACTAATTTGCATTTTTATTTGAAGCCAAAATAGACCTAGCATTAAAATCCAAACTCCTACAGTATATAAAAGAGAAACTTCTTATCTAACAACACAGCCAAAAGAGACTTGGCATGATGTAGAAAACATTAACCAGAAAGTCCCACAATAAAGCAATGTCCCTTGCACCATATTAAGCATGCATGTCAAAGTCAAACACATAAAAACAGAAATGACAACTAAACTAAAAAGACGGATTTAGACTCCCATGAAAGACGGATTTGGACTCCCATGATATGCACCACAAGCGACTCACACATCAACAATACAGCACAAACAAGAATCGGTTTAAGCATCTACAGATTCACTCCAAGATTTAGAACATTCAATTCCTGCAGTGCCAACACAGTTGTAGATGTACACACAGTTATCCTTTAGGAATCAAGAAAACCGAGATGTGGAACTAAGCCGGCTATTAAGCCAGTGAAAATTAGCTTACAGCGGTGCTATTAAGCCAGCGATGACAGTGTCAGAGTGCATCTGGCCTACGAGATAATCTGGGCCTGCTATTAGTACCGCGATGACACTAGTCTAAAACTGCATCATATGCATCACAAAACCAGAAGTAAGGCATGACAGTTATCTACACAGCAAAGAAAAAAAAAACCTGTGACATCCTGACAAACATTTAACAAAAATTAGATCCCCTTCTTGACATCTAAAAGTGTTCCACATTCTAAATCAATCCTAACAGAAACAACAAAAATAAGCCACGTCCAGTTACTGAATACCTTATTCAATCAGTTGGTTTCCAAAATGACAACTATGAGTGGTATCTAACAACTGGTATCCGACACTAACAGACAGATTGAAAGCATACAAAAAATATCTCAAACACTAAGGATGTTTAATGTTGCGCCAATAAACCACATTAACCAAATAAACAATTTCTGGAACCTTGCAACCTCTGTATATCAACCGTTACTAATATAAAAAATAAAAATAAAAAATTGAGTTACTCTCCAGAACAACGGCATCCCATTTTTAAGGGGGTAGACCGGTAGATTGTTACCATTTTTTTATAGTTCGCTTTCACACAATTAGTAACCCCGTATTATCTATTGATTGCATTTAACCTCTTTTGATTCCTTCCTCAATTGGTACCAAATCAAGATGGCCTCCATCCAGACAATTCAATCAAAACACTTTTGTTTCTCTTACAATTATATCTTGTACTTCTTGCTCACCTACTCCTGAGATTTTAGTATATTTCGAGACTAAAGTCCTAGTTATCTCACATCGTAGTACTTTTTCATTCTTTCAATCTAACCTAAGCTAGAACTTTTGGAATTCAAGTGTCTTAAAACACTTCAAACCCTGAAACATTTGCCTTGTTTGAGTTATGTAACCTCAACGATCAATTCAACTCAACTTTCGTTGAAATCACAATTTCTCCTGCTTGAAA
This sequence comes from Rhododendron kiyosumense, assembly GCA_019656275.1. NCBI lineage: Eukaryota > Viridiplantae > Streptophyta > Magnoliopsida > Ericales > Ericaceae > Rhododendron > Rhododendron kiyosumense. The sequence goes on along the minus strand of BPLS01029761.1, from coordinate 96,589 downwards.
TTTGCGATACACTGTTTCATTGACGGAATGATCTTGTGTGCCATTTGTATACCTGTCTGATTAAAACTTTCATGAACAACTAGAATTGGATACTTGAATTGAAATGTTGCAATTATGATAGGCTTGGCATACCAATTTCTGGAACTTTCATTGTTAAGATCCACCCAAGGTTTTGTGATTCCATTTAACAAATGCTGGTTCCCTATAAAATTAGCTCATTATAAACAACCCTATGATTAAGAAAAGAGAGATTGATCAATAATATATATACCACACCATTTTCATGCATTACATTTGCTTCTCTTGAGAGTTAATTTAAAGGACTTCAAACACGATGACAGATAATAATACAAACTTAAGAAAGGAACAAAAAAGAGGATAAAAGTTCGGTATATATATAATTACATAAAATTGATTATAAAAACATAGATTGAATCATGAGACTCAAGACAAATACCAGAATATACCTCTTCATGCTTTTAAGTAGGTGTGATCTAACCAATGGGAATAGGCTATGATGATACACTTCAATGTCCACAGAGAGCCATGCTCTCGTGTAAATCATCACAATCTCTGCCTATATAAAGGTATCATTGTTAGCATGGTGTTCAAGAGTGGAAACTACCAAGGCTTGATAGTTCATATGGACAATACCAAATTTCTACACAATTTTCATTAAGGACTAGATCACGGCGTCATGCTTGTTGAGGAGAATAGGCTTTGATTTAAGAGATATTAGTTTCGCTTATAATGGTGAAGTTGGAAATGTGAGAATGAAATAAAAATAGTTATAAAGGTATAGTACATTGATTGATTAAGGTAGCAAAGAGTCTAGCTGATTTACATGATAACCCGGAATTCCACATTAGGTAACATGATAACCAGGATGAGCTGCAAGTTAAGGGCAGTCACAAACTGATTAAATAGCTCAACATCAAGGTGCAGATTATTAATTTGGACAGTCCAAGTATGATTAACCATTTTAATTACCATTTCCTCAAGATCAAGGATCTGGAAGACCTGTTTGAGACGAACTACAAGTTCCTAAGGAAAAAAACAAACATAATTTTAGCTCATTCGGTAATTAACGGAAATTGAGTCACAATTGCAAAACCATAAATTAATATACCAAATACGAACAATCTACATACAATGCGCAGCTATGGCCCTGGAAGATACAAATAACCAAACTTCAATATACTTTGCTACTCAACAATAGCCTAAGGCAAGCAATAAGTTTGCAAATTACGTGCAACAAAGTAAGTAATGACACAAACGCATATATAAATAAATACACAGAAGACTACACATTAAAATCAGATAAAACCGACAAATTTTACTATGTAAGGCATTCATTCAAAATTTAATCACTTACCCAGGTCCCAAGAGGAACATGAAATTCCTGCCACTGCAAATTTGGACCAGACCATCTAAAGACAAGGTCTTGGTCATTTTCTTCAAGGATTGCAGTATAGAAAATCCACTTATGTTGGCACACTAAGATAACTTGAAATACAGCATTCAACCCATGCGGCATGCACCCTACGAAAATCATCCCAGCCTCCGCCAAACTCATGATTAACAATCTGAACTGGCCAATCCTTAAATATGTGCCTCAGCACAATCCACGTACTCGAAGCATTGGCAGGAAAATATTGCCGAAGGCCTCACGGCAATCTCTGGAAATAACAGAAAACTATGATTTTGCACCCAATAGCACAACATAAAATAAAATGGAGCATAAGTAACTGGACTAACATAAAACATACCTCAGCATGATTGGCAGGAGAAACATAGCAAGAGAAACATGCTTTAAGTACGAGCAATGACCCACACCTATACGCAAATGTAATATAAACAACAATCAGAAAAACTTAAAAGCAACTTCGCTAGTAATTGTGCACTAACTGGTATCATTAAACATTAAAATAAAGAAATAAGAACAAACATAATCGGTGGTAACTAAATCGAAGAAATTATAGTCCAGGACTCCAGCTTTACCTTTTTCCCGAAGAACGAATGGTACACAATGCCATCTAATCACGCACCCAGTTGGCAGCTAAAATTCCATTCGACCACAGTACCGAAAGGTAAGTTGCAGTTTATTACTTGATCGATTAAGGATTTTAGAGCTAATATAAATTCTAGCATGAAACAGATTGCTAAAAAATCAGTCAAAGCTATGATAAAGAAAGTTGTACTCACAGCAACTAATGAAAGCATAACTCACTAATAAATTTTTGCTCTCCAAGAAATAGTAATAGCTCAAGCACATCCAGGAGCAAATATTCAAATAGTTTTAGATGGAAATCAATAAACAGAGCATAAGTCATCAATTTTGAGTTACCCAATGAAGGGCCTTGTACACATATACAAATATATGCTTCGAAAGCGCTTCAAGATCCACAGCCCAAAACAATAACCAAAACAGAAGCGACAAAACGTAACATACTATGATAAGGCTAAAACCATGCGTAGATCTGTTTAAAGTTTCCCAAAAGCATAACCCATTTGTCTTTTCCTTTTTTGGGTTAAGAAAACGAAAAGTATACTACATACATACTACATAAGTTACCAAGTTAAGCACTGTGTGAATAGACACACAGCCACCGGTCAACATGCATATTTACATTAAGTTCATAGGTTGTCCTAAACATAAGTTCATATGCAGTCATAAGCGTAACCACAATTATATAAGCAAATATAAACAAGCTATAGATAAGTCTTAGGCTTCACAGAACACATCCAGCGACGCACACCATGGCAGTAGCTACCAAATCAAGCACAGAACTGGACTAAAACCAATCGTAAATCCTTTCATTGTCATTATGTCCATGAAAGACGACCACCCAGAATTCGACAGTGGGCAACATGGCAACCATGAGGTAATCAAGAAACTGCAGATTAAGAGCATCCACAAACTGATTGAACGCTTCGACATTGAGGTACAGATTCTCAATTGGTATAGTCCAAGTACGATTAGCCATCCTAATCACCATTTGCTCAAGTCCATGAACCTCAAAGGCTTGTTCAAGCCGAGTTTCAAATTCCAGCAAGAAAAAGAATGTGAGTCAACGTAAGCTAATACGTATTCTTAATTAAGTAGCTACTGCAAAACCATGAATACACCTAAAATAAAGCCATCACATACATTGCGTAGTTGATGACAAGGCAAATGGAAATAACCAAATTTCAATACAATACGCTAAGCCACAAAAGCTGATGGCAAAGAAGCAGTGCATAAATTACCTACAACAAACGAAGGAATGGCACATAGTTACAAATGCAATTTCACTATAGTAGGCACACTTAAACAAAGCCAAAAAAAATAAAATATTTTAGGGCAGAGCATTCATTCAAAATATTAGTGTACTCACCCTAAAGAGGATGCAAATCTTGGCAGTGCGCATTTGGACCAAACCAAGCAAACACACAAGTTCCCAACCATCTCTATCAAACATAATAGTATGAAAGATCCATTTACGCGCCAAAATAAACTTATAGTCCACTTGCAAGTAATGCGCTGCATAGAAAGAATCCCAAACTTTGCGAAATTCATGATTAACAATCTCTACTGGCCTAGCTTTCAATCCATGTCTCAAGAGAACCCAAGTGCTGGAACCATCTGCACCAAAGTATTGGCGAAGACCATGGGGCAACCTCTGTAAACAACACAAAAAACTTAATACTGCAATTTCTTTTCTTGGATGGCAGAAATCTAATACTGTATGTAACAGCTAACAAATACAAACCAAATACGAAATTGAAGCAGAAGCACTTAGGATAACAGAACATCTAACCTCATTAACATGAAGGACCGAAACATTTTTTAGATGCTAACACCGATTCACACCTGTGAGCAAATTTTTCAAAAACTAAATTCCGTAGAAAATGCACAACTAAGACATAAGCAAACACATAAGAATGGAACCTAATACAAAGCATAGATAATGTGGATGAGTTTGAAGAGAACTCCATGTATTGCAATAGCCGGTGGTGCTGTAACTCTTTTGGTTGCCTACACTTTCTGCATTTTTCCCTTAACGCATAAATGTCATTAGTGCAACCTAATAATCCATTGTCAAACACACCTAAGCCATAATGAAGCCAAAAAGAGGTGAAGGGAGCCAAGAATAAGCACACCTACACCAGATGCCAAACCAAGTCAGAGATACACATATCACAAACTCACTCAACTAAACTGATTGATTTTCTAGCTTCAGCTTGAAAAGAAAGAACACAAATTGTATATGCAAGTTGGATAAACAACCAACATGTACTACCAAAAAAAAATCAACAACCAGTATATGGATTATTGCTACAAATTTTGCACTGATAACATGACTGATATATCGTAGTAGATTTTTTCTGTAAAACCTACTGATCACAACAATGACCATTTAGATTTATCAAGTGCCATAAGAACACCCTAGTACTCAGTGTTGTACACTTAAAACAGACCTTATGTGGGGGAAACTTGAAAGATACATGAAGGAATCTTTATAGATGGAAACAAATAAATCATGAATACTTCGGAGAGAGACTTACAAACAAATTAAGTGAACGACATAAATCAGTTACCCGTAGATCCTGTAGATAGTTCTAGAAAGCCTAAATAGTAGGAGCACCATATATACAGCCCCCAAGTGAATCCAATTTATGAGAACTCTAGAATTCAAGAAGCTGAATAAAAAGGAAAAATTAGAGATCTTACATTTGCTGAAACTTGACCGTGGAGTAGATTTCCCACATCTGAGATAGAAAGAGGTAGAGATATAGTTAGAGCAAGAGGTTAAGGGAGGGGGGGGAAGGTGAATTGAGAACAAAGAGGTTATGGAAATTGTTTTCTCCAACTTTCAAAATATAAATTAGTTTCTTAAATACCATTTTAGATTTAGAGACAGTTTGAAACCCATTTTGAGCAGGTGGTCGAGAGGTCGAATAAATTGGTTTCTTAAAAACCATTTTAGAGACAGTTCGAAACCCATTTTGAATAGGAGGTCAAGAGAGATTACCCGTGAATCAGCGATCAAGGCATTGACGATCTTCGTTCTTCAAAGTACAGAGGGGATGAGAGAGAGAAAGAAAGGTGGGGGATGACGGAGAGAGAGGTTGCTCGCAGTGGTGTGTATTTCGGGGAGGGAGGGAGGGAGAGTAAAGTGGAGGGGAATACTTGGATGGGAGAAGTACACTTGTACTCCCACAAGAATGACACATTCTCAATTGCCCTCGAAGGCACACGTAATTACCAAAATAGAAGCAAGCAAATTGACACAATTACCCCTAGACTCTAGCTTTGCAACTGCCCAATTGAGGGACTTAATTGGAAAAACCAACCCAAAATTACCATCCCAAAAACCCGTTCTTTTTATTTAGGAGGAGGATAACAGCATTAAAAATTCGATGACGTTCACATGACAAAAACAATTTGCAGTTGTTCTGAATACCATGGAAATCATGCCAACCATCTCATAAGACATTGTCCCTTAGTTACACGAAGCGGGAGTGGGGACAGAAGCGGGAGCGGGGCCATTGTCCACAACTCAAACCAGCCAAGCTTTTGATCCATGCCTGCGTAGAATCCAAACGTCCTACCCATGCCTTGGATAAGAGGTAATGACTACACAATGAACAAGGCACCATAAAACACAAGCATTCAAATAAAAGTGTAGCTAAACTGAAAAACTACACAAAGTAGATTTAAGCACTAAGCCATTGATCCATGCAAATCAAGCTCCCAAATACGCTTAAGATACTAGCAACAGCCAACACCTACAAGAATTCAAACACCGAACATACAAAATGAATGGCTAATACCAAACTGAATAGTACAAGAAAACACTGAGGTATATTTATTCGATGCCCATCAAACGAATTACATAAAGTAAGCTGGAACTCTAGAAGTATCATTCTCAATATTAGCATGGAAACTGAATTTCTTATCTTTTCAATTTATTAAAATAGTACTAATAATTACAGCATCCAGCCAATCCTCGAGATCATCCATTAAAGTCCATCTCAAATCATCATGAAGGCCCAATATATCTGTATAGTCAAGTATAACATTACTAAAAGCTCTGTAAGTCACCTCATTCAAAACACGGCCAGTCCCTTGGTGCTCCACCATACCAGCAGCTGTCCTTTGGCCTCCAGCAGAGATTAACATAATAAAAAACCCCATTTGCGCTTATATAGGGTGGATGGCTTTTGTAGACCCAACAAACAAGGGGAACATAAATCAGCCAAAACTCTGTAGCATTAAGACAAAAATAAGAACACGAAATCAATAATCCAGCAGAGTTGGACAATCTACACAAAGTTACACCCTTAAAGCACACTAAACTTATTACTTATTTACTTGCACAAGTATAGACTCATAACATAACAAGCTCAGCCACAAGATTGCAACAAATAACACATAACAAGCAAACCAGAAAAACGTGTATTTTCCCGTGTATTTTCCCAAACACGCTGGAAATTTTAAAAAAAAAAAAGCTATAGAAATGAACAAGCACCCAGAAAGCACCTAAATCTTCCATCGATAACCAATATAAACCGCACAAATGACCTGTGCAGAGGTCGATCAGTCAAGCGCAACAACACTCAAACTGCTATGACTAATTCAAACCGAGAAAACAGATTGAGAACCAAATCTTCACCAGAATACAAGATTACTCCCAAACACAATATAGCAGACAAATTTCAATTGCACAACTACAGAACCACAACATAACAGGCTCAGCAACAGCATCTCAACAAATAACACAAAAATCAAATAACACGAAAAGCAAGCAAAAATCGTGTATTTTCCCAAACACGCAGGAAATTTTAAAAACAAAAAAGCTGTAGAGGTGAACAAGCACCCCAAAAAGCACCTAAATCTTCCATCAGTTCCATCGGTAAGGAATAGAGACTGCGCAAATGACCTTCTCAGAGGCCGATCAGTCAGGAAGAGCGAATAACTTAAACCGAAAAAACCAACACGAAAAAACAAAGCATACATCGAAACCTTGTTAGGAGAACCACCAACCGTCAGTTGAAGCGCAAGCGCCGAATGAGGAAACAACTTCAGGCAAACTGCAGCGAACAAATCTATACCCCCCAGAAACCCTAAACGCTCTCTTTCAGCCAATCGGAAACACTTGCACTGCAACTCCTGCTTGTTTCTGGTTCACATCGGCAACCCTAACCGTGGATTGAAGCGCCGGGCGGAGCAACAATTTCAGGCTATACCAGAAACCCTAAACACCCTCTCTCTCATCCGATAACAAACTGTTGTACTGCAACTCCTGTTTCTTCTCTGGTTTTTCTCCCACCTGAAAACCCTAACGAGGAATGTGAAGAACGAAGAGAGAGAGAAGAGAATAATGGTGTGCGCCTGTGCGGTGTGTATTCCGCGGAGGGAGAGAGAGAGGGAGAAAGAGGGGGGGAGGAGAGTATAAAGCGAAATAGTTTTTTTTTTTTTGAACTGAAATACTACGTACTATGCGGCAAGTAAAAGAACGTTGTTGCAAAATTGATCCGTTGCTAGAATAGGTTTTCAGATTCAATTGCTTCAGAACACACTTCAGTCTTTTCAGTTTGGAAGACAACACGAACATTGGCCTTCCTTCCAAAGGCTCATTTCATGATTTATTCAAAATCTGGCCAAACTCTGGATTGTGAAGCCAGAAATTAAAAAACTTGAAAGGCTTCCTTCTACCACTAGGGGGAACCATGGCTACAGATATAAGGCAATGATCTGACACACCTGGAGCAAGAAAAGAGGCTTCAGCATTAGGAAACAAATCCAACCAAGCTACATTAGTTAAAACCCTGTCAAGTTTACTCCTATTACTTCCATCTCCTCCTCTTTTATTGGTCCAAGTAAACCAAAAGCCTTTAAAGGGCATATCATCCTGAAAAATATCCACCAAACATTCATTAAGATCAGAAGCAGCACCACCATCAAAACCCACTAACCGTTCTGTTGAAGTTCTGACCACATTGAAATCCCCTAGCTGAATCCAAGGTTTAGCAGAATCCATACGATACACATTACGCATATCATTCCAGAGGACTCTTCGATCTCCAGCTCTATTATGACCATACACCACCGAAAGAAAAAAATTACGTTTATCCTCAAGAAAGACCACATCCGCCACTATGAGTTGATCAGAGAGGAAAACAATGGAAACTTGGAACATAGAATCATCCCAACCTAGGATAATCCTAGCAACAGGCCCATCAATATAGTTGTGAATAGCTTTCCAAGAGCGAGGGAAACAACCATTCATAGTAGACTGAATATTATCCAAACGGACTTTAGTCTCCACTATACCCATCAGACTAAACTTTTTTGCAAAGATAACAGATCTAACTTCTTTTTGTTTGAGAGGATCATTCAAACCTCTAATATTCCAAGTACCTACTTTAATCATTGAGACGGTTTTTTCTTGTTCCTACCTCGACCCCTACCCTTTTGCACAGGAAGATCCCTAATGCTATTCACCTCCGCAATCAGTCCGGCAGTAAAATCATTCTCAGAAGGCAGAAAAACAGCATCCCCATTATCAGTAAAAGGGTTTTGGATATCCGGGCTGAATTGTGTAGTTTGCAAGAACGTTTGTTTACTTCTCCTTCTAATGAGGCTTTATGTCTCCAAGAAAAAGAGTTGGTCTGTAAATATGTGGAATTACGGACTGCAGAAGAATCCTTTATGAAACAAAGGTCCAGGGTGAAATGGTTAGCTCTGGGTGATCAAAACACCAAATTTTTCCACCAAAAGCTTTGTATTCATAGAGCTCGAAATACTATTCTGAGTTTGCAGAGTGATGATGGTCATATTCTTGACACTCCTAAGGCTGTTAGGGCTGAAATTCTCCAATATTATGAAGGTCTGTTGGGGTCTTCTTTCTCTAGTAGAGTGGATACACAATCTCAGCTTCAGCAAGTTATTGTTCCTAGTGTTTCAGATGCTCAGTCTCAAGCTTTGATAGCTCCTGTATCTGATGCTGAGATTAAGAAGGCTTTATGGGCAATTAATGGTGAAAAGGCTCCAGGTCCTGATGGGTATAATTCTCTTTTTTTCCAAAAGAATTGGCAGGTGGTGGGTCCGGATCTCCTTGCTGCAGTACAGTCCTTCTTTGTGTCTGGTTATTTGTTACAAGAATGGAATGCCACTGCCATCTCTTTAGTGCCTAAGGTCAACTCTCCTTCTTCTATTCGTGATTATAGGCCTATTTCTTGTTGCAATGTGATATATAAATGCATCACTAAGGTTTTAGCCAACAGATTGCAACCCATTTTGCCTTGTTTAATCAATCAGGCTCAATCGGCTTTTGTTAAAGGTCGTTCAATTGTTGATAATGTACTTTTGATGCAAGAACTGGTTAGAGGATATCATAGAGATGATAAGGATCCTAGGTGTGCTATCAAGATCGATTTGATGAAGGCCTATGATTCTGTTGATTGGATTTTCCTTTTCAATACTATGCAAGCTATGGGTTTCCCTTCTAGATTCACCTACTGGGTTCAGCAATGTGTGTGCTCAGCCAAATTTTCTGTGGTCATCAATGGGTCTTTGGAAGGGTATTTTCAAGGGAAGAGGGGTTTGAGACAGGGGGACCCTATTTCCCCATATCTGTTTCTCCTAGTTATGGAATCTTTTACTGCTCTCTTGCATTATCGAGTGAATCAAAGCCCCTTTAGCTACCACCCCAAGTGCAGAAGCATCAACCTTACTCATTTGGTTTTTGCAGATGATTTATCCATCCTTTGTGGTGCTTCTACTGTTTCTTTTCAGCTTATTCAACAATTACTCGATGACTTCTACTCTTATTCTGGTCTCAAGCCTAACATGAACAAGTGTTCTATTTTCTATGCTGGGGTTCTCGAGGGTGATAAGGCTATTCTGTGGGATATCCTTCCTATTTCTGAGGCCCATCTCCCTGTCAAATACTTAGGTGTTCCCCTTATTTCTACCAGGCTAAAAGCTGCTGACTGTTTGGTTCTAAAAGAGAAAATCTTGAGAAGAATCCATAGTTGGTCTGCTAGTACATTGACGTATGGGGGGAGAGCTTAATTGATTCAGTCTGTTCTCTTTAGTATACAAGTCTATTGGAGCTCAATTTTTGTTATTAATTCCTAGCAAAATAATCAAAGAAATTGAGAGCACTTTGATGGCTTTCCTTTGGTCAGGTTTTGAGATGAAACATTCTGTTGCAAAGGTTGCTTGGGATCAAGTTTGTAGTCCAAGGAGGAGGGAGGTTTGGGTTTCAGGAGACTTAAGGAATGGAATAAAGCAATGATGCTTAGGCATCTCTGGGCTCTTTGTAACAAGGCAGATACTCTTTGGGTAAAGTGGATTCACTCTTACTTCATTAAAGGACATTGTTTGTGGTCCATGGATATTCTTAGTGATGCTTCTTGGACAATGAGAAAGTTGTTAAACCTTAGAAGTGTGCCTCAGCCTCTGATTCAGTACTTGATTGGCAATGGACAAGGTACCTTTATTTGGCTTGAAAATTGGCATCCCCTTGGACCTCTTTTTACTAAATTTGGTGAGAATATTGTATATAATCTTGGTAGATCTTTGAACTCTAAAGTCTCCTCAATTATTCATGAGGGGGTGTGGAGGTGGCCTAGACGACGAAATAGGGCCACTCAGTTTATCATAGAACATACACCTGCAGATTTTAAACCAATTTGTGATAGGCTGGATTCAGTTGTGTGGCTTCCTCATCCAGCTGGTTTTACTTTGTCTTCTGCTTGGGAGGCGATTAGGCTTAAACTTCCTATCCAGCCTTGGTCAAGCATATTTTGGTATTGTAAAAATGTGCCTCGTTGGGCCTTCATTCTGTGGCTAGCTGTGCTTCAGAGACTCAGTACAAAGGATAGGTTATTGAGTTGGGGGATGAATGTAGAAGATGGTTGTGTTCTTTGTAGCAATGGCCAAGAGTCTCACGAACATTTGTTTTTTCAATGTGTTTTTTCTCAATCAGTTTGGGGAGCTATTTGGCAACGATGTTCTGCTGCTCAAATCCCTTCTTCCTTACCTGATATGATTGCTTGGTATATTCAGAATGCTAAAGGGTCTGGTTTTAAGTGTTGGCTTTTGAAGAGTGTGCTTGCTGCTTGTGTCTACAACTTGTGGATAGAACGTAATCAACGGATTTTTCAGCACAAGTTTTCTCCTCTTGCTCAGGTTATACTTAAGACTGTAACTTCTATTCGGGAATTAGTGCACTCGAAGAGGGGGGTTAAACAATCCCAAAAGAACATGGAGTTATGTTGTGGATTGGGGCTCTCAAATAGGATTTTTGCTCCTCCTGTTTTGTATAGGCAAAATCTGTAAAGATTAGGAAGTTCTTTCGCTGTTTTTTTATGGTCTTATTTCCTTTATTCTCTCTAGTGGTTCTCTGAGGTTTTGTCTCAGGTGCCTTAGGAGTTGTGTTCTTTCGGGGGTATGCCCTCAGAGTTGTACATGAGTTTGCGCTTTGTAAAGAAATGTGCTTATCCAAAAAAAATTGATCCGTTTGCCATATTTTGGCACAGTTTTTCCAATTGAGCCCATGGGCGCAACCACAAGGCCAAATGCGGGGGTTAAATGGTCTTTTCGAAAGGGCCAATTGATTTTCCCGTGCTGGTGGGTGTTGGGCGGCTGTGTCCCGTGATTACGTCATGCCAGGGTATGCTTCCTTGCCTTAGGATAGTAATATATAGGCCGTGTTCTTATGAACATAATTTAAAGTTAACTTAAATTTGAAAATTTTAATCTTATTTGATTTTTTTTTCATGCGTTAATTTTGTGCCAAATTTTTGTAGATTATTGATTCGTCTTGACGAGAGGAATCGGAAAAGTATTTTTTTTTTTTTACTTTTACCCAAGTATTTTGAGAAATAACTATTTTATTTTTTTTGCTAAACAGTATTTATTTCTCAAAATACTTGGATAAAAGTAAAAAAAAAATTCCCGATTCCTCTAGTCAAAAAGAATCAACAACTCACAAAAATTTGACGTAATACTAACAAATGCAAAAAAAATCAAATAAGAAAAAAAATTTCAAATTTAAGTTAAGTTTGATCAAAAGAACACACCCATAGTAATAGGGAAAATCTACCGTCACCAACTGAACTGATTGAATTTTTTGGGCCAAATGACAATATTAACCCCCATATCACTTCTCTCACGCTAACCAATTTTCATCAGAAAAAAAAAAACCCTGAGATCGAAATTGCAACTGACTTGCAAATCCATCGCCGGCTGAAAAACACCGACAATTTTGTGACAATAAAATTCATCCTTGTACTTATTCCAAATTAATTGAATCACAGAAACCCTAAAACCCCTCTTCCTTATCTCTTTCTGTGTGTGCGCTTACTGAAATTTCATATTCTTGAGTTTCTGAACTTTTATGGCGGAAATGGGAGGGGTCGATCCGCGTAACAACCCCCTTTGAACGTGACCATAGGAGGAATAGCGCATGTCTCATCCTTGGGATGGAAACCGAACTATACGATTTTACCCAATATTTTCTCAACTTTTGCCTCATCCATTGAAGAACAAGTCTTTGAGATTTCTTCAAATATTGTTGTTCACTACAGGTGCCAAGCTAAAACACACTATGAGGAATCCGGTTTGGTGGGTTTGCCTATAAATGCTCCTAGTTTTTTTTTTTTTCCCAGAATTTACCTACTCCGTACTATTTACCCCCAGTTTTTCGTGTGAAAAACCAGCAGCAAAGAAACCCATTTTCATATCTCTCTCTAGAAAAAAATGCAGCTAAAATGGAGTTCCAAGGCAATCTCAATTTGTTGTTTCCTAATTGTTTTTTCGAACTGGTTGTATGCAATTTGGCTCCAATTCAACTATCATATAGTTTTGAAAGGATCTGGGACCAAAATTTGAAATTTGATTTCCTAATTGTTCCAAATTTTGAAAGGATCTGGGGAAAGAGAGTTAAAAGGATATGAGATTTTTCATCAAAAATAGGAGGATTTGTTCCAAATTTCTACTATCTATTAGTTCGGCCCCTCCCAAATTAAATTAATCCCGACTCCACTGCTGAATTAATAAACTATAACTTAGGGTTGCAAACCCTTATAATCTCGAATATTGCACATGTTGTCAAATGTCAGCATAAAATTGTTTTGAAATTTGTTTGGTTGATATCGCTCGGATGCCACCTCTTTGATCAATCACCACATACAGAGTGAATTACAATTGCTAAAACAATTTTACAACAACCACACACGTACAATATATATACGTTAAGTTTTGTCCTGATCAATTCAAAAAAAATTATGAATATATAACCAAAAATGGAATCACAGTATTCTAGGTGCTAAATAAAAGAGACCAAATAATTTTGTTTTATGTATATCAACAAAATTAACGAATATATAGTAACCAGTGTGCATGTTTTTCAATAAAAATGTATCTCGGTCTATTAGTCCAGCCCCTCCAGAATTAAATTAATCCTGACTTCGTTGCTGGATTAATAAACACATTTTAGCTTAAAAGTGGATATTTCCCAAAATATTTGGGTAAAATTAAATTTTTACCCAAATACGTAATTAATAGAAAAAATAAATCATGAAATCGGTAATATATATTTTTTATGGAGTAGCTTTTTTCACCATTAATTTCTTTATGCAACTAGCTTTCATCAGACCCTCCTAAGGAATGACAAGATTGGTCTCCAAGCGTAAGTCAATGTGCACGTAACGCACATAAGATGATTTGGAGAGCCAGAGTTTAACAAAAAAAAAAAAAAAAACCCCTCTGCAATCATCCCAAATCAATTGCATCAGGATCCTCTCTCTAGATTCGAAACATACGATCTACAACACATTATCAATTACCCTTGTCTGCCATACAGCGGACTTTTTCTTTTTCACCGCCTTCTTCCCCCTTGCGTCGCTAAACCATTGGTTTATAGATTTTTTAAAACTCTCTAACTGACACATTAAGCTAGACTCTTTTTTTTGTCATTGTTCATTTTGGAGTCTTAAAACCTTGGAGTACAGTCTAAAAAGTTTAGTTGCTGGACCTACAGCGGGAAGAACAGCCGGGGTAACAATCCTTCATTGAATAATCAAGCGGAGGCAGCGTTTCCAATAAATTTTCTCTATTTATCACTCTCTATTCATTAATCTCAAAAACCTCCCTCAAAACTCAAACCAGATAGGGCTAGTACTCTAACCTAAGGGAAGGGAGAGGGGCTAGTGGAGCTTGAAACCACCACCTCATGAACTGACTGTGGGCTCCCTTACCAACTAGACTACCACTCATGTTCACATTAAGCTAGACTCGCCTTCGCAAAACAATTCCACTCGGGTGAAATTCACTAGCTTGCTGCTGTTGCTGCTGTGTCGATTCTTCATCACATTCTTTGCTTCTTTTAATAATGAGATGATGATGAAATAGAAGGAGCCATAGTAGTGAAGTTGGGGTGGAGGTAATGTAGCTGAATCAACCAAATACTTCGTTCAAGAACAAATAGACAGTAGTAAGTAGTAACAGATTACGTATCATATGCTTTGCAAATCTTGACATAATTAAAGAACATGAGTAGCGGTACCGGACTTGGCCAAGTTCAAACTTGGTTGTGGTTGAGTTTATTTTGTAGTAATGTTTATGGTGGATTGATGCTTAAATTTTGGATTTTGAATTGTAGATCATGGAATTATCATGAGAATTTACGAAAATGTTCCGATAACATGTGCAAAATAGATTTGGTTTTGCAAGGAAAAAAAAGTATAATAAGAAGCCAAAAAGCTTCTCACGTGTAATTTTTGGATTCTAAATTCTCCAATTCATTTCAGATAATGCATTTAAAATCTATCGCATGTTCTCACGGGAAAGGCTATGCAAGGGCATGCGGTCGATGGCTTGGGAGCCAAGCACCTAGAATGCAATTCTGCCCAATGCAAAATGAAATTCGGAGGCGGCCGACAACCCCATACTTAAAGAACATTTGTGCATAAAGAGCAACATAGTTGCAAAACAAGATACCATGGCACAAACTCTTCACATGGAGAAGAGAAACTCTCAAGATGAAAAAGACATAATCACCTACGAAAGTTGCTCCAAACGGGGACTCCCAACTTGTCCTTTGAGCAATACGGCGTATAGAAACCGTCCAATATACCCAATCCTATAAAATAACGAGGAGCTCGCGTGCATCACATAGTTCTAGACAACTATATCCAGATATATGCACACACGTACAAGTAAAATGTTTCCCAGACAAATAGAGTTCCGCATGCTGTCAAAGTATTGCTTGGAGAAAAAACCACAATACGTAACTATTATTCCATGGTTTTGGGGCTTTCCAAAGCCTAACAAGCCAGGAAAACTGCGCCCTATAACACCATGCAAGAAGGACCTCATCAGAGCCAAACCTACTTGGCAATAGCCTCCTTTCTAAATACTCTAGCTTGTTTTAACCAGAAGCAGAAACATAACAGCGTTAGCCCAATTCTTCGCCTGCATGTAGAAACAAAATCCCATCTTTTCAAGCACTATATACATTTCGCAAGTCACCGAATATTCACGAATGCTCCATCATTCCAAAGGTTACCACACAGTAGAAATTAAGTACATCAACCAAAGAGGAAAAAAAGAAAAACGAAAACATGACAATAAACTATACACTGCTCTAACAAAACACAGTTACAGTCTGACTTCTCCTGCATTCCCTCCCTCCCTCCTCGCCCAGAAACATATGAACGAATAAATATTATCGTGGTATAAGAATTTCTATGCGTAGAGAGGGGAAGCAGAAGGTCTGGGATAGGCAGTCCTTCCAGAGGCTTTTCCATCAGTGCTATGGCTGTCATTAATAGAAGCATGCTCTTTTTGTGCAACTTTCACCGTGTCCTGAAGCTTCTCTAAAAAGGTTACCACCTCATCCATTCTGGGCCTTAGCTTGGGCTCCGAAGATAGGCATTGAAGTGCAAGGTTACCGGCCTTTAGGGCCTGACCCAGTGGATAGTGACCTTCTAAACGGACATCAATAACTCGAAGAATTCTTCGCTTATTTGTAAGATACGGTTTTGCCCACTCCACCAAGTTGTGCTCTCCCGATGGCCGGTTCTTGTCTATTGCCCGTTTACCAGTTAACATTTCTAATAGGACAACTCCAAAGCTGAATACATCGCTCTTGGCAGTTAAATGACCTTCCGAAGGAGAGAAATGCAGTCAATAATTAGACAAAATGACATATTACTTTAATGTCATTGAATTGGCACATTGCTAATAGCAGCAAATAATACAGAAATGACTAGCAATTGATGACCAAGTTCGTAAGGGATATGTTTGGCTATTAGATTTGTGGAGGAATTTGCAGAGCAAAAAGACAAGCAAAGGGAAAAGAGTACATAGAAAAAATAAATTCACAAACTCATTTTCTTCCATTTTCTCCCAAAATTGCCTCCATAAATATCAGGTCAAAACACAACCTAGACAAATCCAGACAGTGAGAATGTGAAGCATGAAAGGTGGCATTCCTAGCTGGTTTGAGGAGATGGTAATCGGGTGACCAAGTAAACAATGGCTCCTCAAGGCTGGTCAGGTTGAATAGAGGACTGGAACAGCAATTATAAATACAGATTTTGTTTTTGTTTTTTTGCTGGGTGGAATATAGTTTTAGGTAGAAAAAAAGATATTTAAGTAACAAATCCCATAAGACTGATAGACGATCTTATGGATAGCTCAAGCATTTCAAAAGACTATTTAATCTCTAGAGGATGAGAAACTGAACCAACTATGTAGCATCTTCACTGAGGAATGAGATCTTCTACATATCATCACTCCGATCCTTTGTAGGAATGCTTATTCATCTCTATTGCCATCTACTTGTTCTTGTATACAACATAATAATTTGATCTGGATCAGAGATATACAGAAGGGAACATTTAACTGGAAAATGAAAGTGACTACGAAGTAGACTATGCAAAATTCCACAAGACAAGAGAGATAATAGGACAGCTGGAGGAATTCGATTGGTAAACGAATGAGTTAAATGTACCAAGTAACATATTGTACAAACAGCAGATGAGAATATACCTGTTGATACATACTCTGGTGCAGCATATCCAAAAGTACCCATGACCCTAGTGGAAACATAGCTCTTATCACCAGTTGGCCCATCTCTGGCCAACCCAAAATCAGAAAGTTTTGCATTGTAGTCCTGCAAAATTATAGCACAAGGATGGTCAATAAGTCAGCAACGAGTCAAAAATTGCCATATTTCTTATATGAAGTCAAGTGATGCATGCTCAGTTACATTACCGAATCGAGCAATATATTAGACGTCTTGAAATCCCTATATATTACTTTTGTCTCAGCATTGTGAAGAAAAGCAAGTCCCTTTGCTGCACCAAGAGCGACTTTCATACGAATTCTCCAAGAAAGTGGTTGGAAATAAGAGCCCCCTGTTTCCACAATATTGGGGTTATGTTAATTACACAAATTTTATTGAAGGAATGTTATTGACATCATAGCATGATAGCAATTTGAAATGGCAGTTAAAAGAACTATGTAAAGAACTCACTCCTGAATAAGTGGTTTTCCATGCTTCCCTTGGGCATGAACTCGTAAACCAAGAGCCTCTGATCATCCTCAAAACAGTATCCGATTAACTTGACAAGATTAGGGTGATGAAGCTGCCCAAGATAGTTAATTTCTGCCTGCATATCCAAAGAAGAAATTGGAAACCAGAGTTTTGCAATTTTTTCCTCTCTTTTTCTCCCCACCAAAACAACAAATAGATCAACGGAAATGGGGGGTAGGGTTTCAAAGGCCCTAAAAGAAAACGACAGAGTCGAGCTAAATAATGGGTTTTTCAAGCTTGGCGCAACAAACTAATTCAGCTCCAAATAGTTCAAACTTGGCTCGTTTATTTTTCTATTCAATCTCGACTGAGTTTCAATCCAGCCGATCAGGACACACATTCAAGAATTAATGACCTTCAAAAAGTGTTCAAGGTTGGTATGTTTACGAGCCAGTCATGACATAATTTTTACAAGTTGAACATAACCCAAGCTCGAGCCACTTCATTTTTCAATCATAATAGACTTGCTGTCTAGCTTAGTAAGAAAAATGGGAACTAATCCACAAGTACCTTCTACATCTAAATCATCCTATACCAAGAAGTTCATAATTATGGCCTTCAAAGTATCATACCTCAGGGCAACTGAAAAAAAGACTACTAATGAGGTGAAATTTATACTCACCAACCATTCCTTATGACCTTGATAACCTTCTTGATTAAGCCTCTTCACAGCAATCACCAATCCAGTCCCAGGCTTTGCAGCAATGAGTGAACGCTCATCGATCCAACCCTTGAAAACTGAACCAAATCCACCTTCTCCTAATACACTATCCGGACGGAAGTTTCTGGTGGCGTTTTTGAGTTCACTAAAAGTGAAACTCTTTAAGTTGGAGGATTCCAAGATCTCTCCCTCACTCCGACGTGTTGCAGGTACAGTAGACGACTTACTACTTGAATTCCCTGAATTCACACCTACAAAAAACAATAACACATGTTTCCAAAGATAAGCATAAGCAAACTTAAATCTCCACCATTAATCATCCAATAAGGCAATAATCACAATGTTTTCACACAAAAGAGCCCATTATGTATTAAGCTTGGAGTATATTCAGTAGAGCCCCCTTTAGAGAAAAATGAATTTGAAATTGCACAAGCAATGAAAATTCCAATGACTAAAAGTCCAATTAGGAAAAATATGAAACATCAAACATTGACATAAACATAACAATTGCACAAGAGTAACCATAATTAATAAGCTTTAAATAGCAACCTCTTTGAAGAAGCATCAGTTCAAACTCTACAAGTCAAGGAAATCCCGGTAAATAAACTTAGATTTGGAAATTGGAATCATATGAATATTTAGCAATCAATCAAATAATTAATTCTTTCTTTTTCGGTTTGGCAGTTCTAATTGAGGATCCAAATGAAGAGCAACATTGAATTAGGATCAATACAATTCTACAGCAAAGTAAGCTGAGTATTCATTATTCGATTTCCATTAAAATTGCAAACTACAGATATCCAAAATTCGCAGTAGATTTATGTATTCTTTTACTTTTCCAAGCTACAAAGAAACTGCTAGAGAGCTTAAACAGATATCACAACAAACAGGAACTGATAGCTACGTTTCAGCACAAAACATGTATCTGTCGTGGGATTTGTGAAACTCTAAGATCTAGGGGATAAGAATTCCAGAAATCAAGAAATCAAAAGTAGGACACATTAATACCATATTTTTCTTGTTCACTGCTACATAGGAATTCTCCAAAGCTACACACACACACACGAATATAAACGCAGGCAAAATGTAAGCAAGAATACCTGTATGAAATGGGCTCTCAGCCTTGATTCGCTTGCTCCAGCAAGCCCCCATGGAAGCCTCAAAATCTCTCACAAAAAACCACTCAACAATTTAGCAAAGAATAAAGAAAATGGAAAAGTCTCATTTCCTCAACCAACAACTTGAAGAGACAAAACTTGCTCAGGTTCAAGGAACTTTCGATGCAACCCAACAAGACCCGTGAAAGGAAAGAGGAAAAAAAAAACCCAGAAAGAGAGAAAAAAATCGGATCTAATGTGAAACCCCTGATTTTTCTCTCTCCAGAGTTAGGTGGCAGCCGCCAACTGCCCCCTCCTCTCTTTTTCAAAAACCTTCTATGGCAACTGGTTTGGTTTGACGGGACAATTCCTGGGAAAAACGAGAGAAGAGTCACGGAGTAATGATCTGGGATTTTGGATGAGGAAATCAAGGAAAAGTGGGGAAATCAGCAGACTTTGTTGTTCGTTGGGTTACATATAAAGAAAGATCTTAGGCAAAGAAGCCTTTTTGGACCTTCGAGAATCATGTACTACGACTTTTCTTTTCTTTCTTAGCTCATTGGTTTGTCTTTTCTGCGTAAAAAGATGCTCCCTGTGCCATTTTGTTTTACTACTACTAGTATTCATTTCCGATATTTTTGGTGTCATTTTTTTTTCAATTACTTACCTTCTTTAATTTATAATGATTTTTATGATTATGAGAATTTTGTACGATAAAATTATCGAGAACTATCAAATAAGATTTATATTTCATTTATTTATCTAGATTAAAAGACATAAGCAATTGAAAATTGACACAAACACCGAAAATGGACAAACAAAATAAAACAAAAGGAGTACTCATGAATGTGGTGCTAATTTATGTTCAAATTTACAGAGGTCAAATATTTCAAACTCTCTCTTCTTCTGAATATATGAAGAAAGGAAGATGTAGCTAATTTATTGCATGTTCGAACTTTACGGAGGTAAAATACTATTTCAAACTTAAGAGTTTTTTTTTTTTTTTGCGAAGCTTCAAACTTTAGAGTTAATGAAGGGTTTGTCCGGTCTTTAACTTCACTCCAAAACTAGTCGATGTGTTATTAAAAAAATAAAAAAGATTCGGATGATGGGAGGTGGTGGAACTCCAAAATCATTTGGTCGCTTTCAATACTAATTAATCATGTTACGCAAAGAAAAGGCCTATCTATGTGGTTGTTCTCGTGGTGGTTTGATAGGAGTATCTTTTTCAGTCATTTGACCCTTCTTGTTTTAGGCTATCTTCAATTAATGATTGATTTTTTAAAGAAAAGGGACATTAAGTGAATCTTGATTAAATGAATGAGAGATAACTCACCAAAAGCACCTTGAAAGTTGGAAGATCCTTTTCATGATTTCATGTGTATAACCGATATCCATCACCGTTTCCTCTGACGATCCAAGTCGTTTATTTTAAACATTTGAATGTGTTTTTCATTTAATACAATAATAAGGTTATCGGACATAGGTATTCATTCAAACGAAGCATATTTTATTATAAGAGCAACAATTCATTTCTCCTCCATATCAAATGTGAGTCAACTAACCATCGATCTCATCAATCAACGGTCCAGATTAAAAACAAATTATTATCGGTCAAAGTTATTTATTATCCGTCAAAATTTAAAAACATATCTCAATCATTAATTGCCGAGATTGATAGTCTGTGTGCCACCCTATAGAGCGCACTACACGGGTCGCCTAGCAGCACCCCCTAATTAGGCCTCGTTCTGCTAAGATTCTTATTTTTAAAAAATACTTATTTTCCGCTCTACGAGACAAGTCATTTTCTCTTAGCGGAAGGGAGCCTTCTTATATTGGGACTGTATAGAGATTTGTTTGGGATAGAATGCTATGAATGGATAATGACATTTTTGAAGGAAAAAAATACTGAATTTTCGTAATTAATAATGTCATTTTCATAAGTAGAAGGTGGATAAAAAAAAGGGGACTATTTATAAGTCTTTTGGACCCTGTTTATTTTGGATTTTGAGGGATGTTTTTAAGAGTAGTGAGTGGAAAGAGAGAGATAGAAAAAATTTATTGGGAACCATACACAAGGATTTTGAATACAAAAAACAAACAAACCTCTAATGTCTCGGCGGTGGGAATGCAACCAAACGTAGGATATGGGTGGACCAAATTGCCATACCTAGGGTTATGTTTCTCATTTCTTTTTCGATAGTTATATCTGGGCCTATGCTATATCCCACGACTTTGACTGTTTGACCCTTGTCAAACGGGCCTATGCTAAGTATGTGGTACGTGAGTAACTTTGTCTGAAATTAGCAGTTAAATTGTGGTCATGAACTTGGTTTAGAAGACACAGAAAAAAGAAATGAACTGGAAAACAAGTATACTTTGAACAGAGATGTTCTATCCACCCCTTCTCTTACGGGGTGTTTGTACAAACAAACCCATGTAGATTGGATTCCGTTTCACAAGCTGAATATGGGCTCATCATTCACATTGTTCACATTAATGAAAAGGAACCTCTTGTCGCTGAATTTTTTCATGCTGTAAAAATGTCAAGAAGTCCGCGTACAGATTGCAATTGGCGGATGAACTAATTCACCGCGTATCTGCAAGACAATTGATTCACCGATCACACTGTGGATTTTGAACAGTCTGTATGTATTAATCCACTTCAAACCAGCCGACCATGTAAGTATCCCACATCCTCGACCTACATCAAAATAACAAAGCATAAATATGGAAACATTAATTAGTAGAAGCAGTCAATTATCCCTCTTGCCTAATACTCCTACTAGATAGTAAGGGACAAAATACCAGTAACAAACAATAGTTAGTAACATAGTAATAGTAGGCCACACATGAAAATGTAAGAGCATATGGATTTTCCCATTTGCAGTAATGTTTTGGGTTGCATGAACTGTATAAATCATTCATGGGAAACATGAATGCATGATCTATCCCCAGGGGGGAAATAAATGAATGCGTGATCTGTTCCCTTCAATCCTGTCGTCAAATTGAACGAAGAAGGTGATATCCAAATTCCAAGAATCCTAACACCAAAAGCAGTATACAAAATGGAGCAGTTACTATAGTTTTCTACCGAAGGACCAAACTTAAAAAATGCACACCATAAAATACGAAAGTTATACATCCGCCCCAACTCCTCTGAGCTCTAATACCCCAACGTATTTTGACCCATTGTTAATCTACAAGGATTCACTAGATTAGCAGATTATAGCTTTTTCAGGCATTTGTTGAACCAAGTTATTCTATTCTTTTGTTCAAATTTTCTAAGCCGTCCCAGGTGTTCACTGCAGAGGCAACAAATATCAAGGTTATTTCCATAGCAGTTCAGTTGTGTATACTTCGGTTGGTACCTCTACTACGTAGTTGATTCAACCACAAGGGAGAATGTCTTAAATGTATGACAGTCCTATTAAGAAGGGCACGTTGTAGACATGTCCATCGTACACATGAGATTGTGTAACTCATTGGAATATATGCATCTCAGGAAAACAGCATCGTCCAACTTGGCGAAATAGCAAGCTGACATTTCGCCAAGCTGACTCAATTTGACTTGTACAAAATATTTCAGCAGAGGGCCCCTCAAATTTGTGACAAAAAATGTCAAGCCAAAACCATAGCAAAATCTACATTGACACAAAGCCAAGCTGCTAGGCTACGAGAAATGATTATCATAGTATCATACAAAGGTTGCTTCAAAGTGTGAATAAACTAATATTTTAGGATAGATCATGTAGAACATTAATTTGGAATTTACCCACAAAAAAAAAAATTAATTTAGAGAAAAATGATGCGTAGAAAGATTATATTAGTGTCGTAAGACTTGTAACATAAAGGAGTGATGGGTCAAGGCTGAAAAAAGGAATATGTAACATGCATTATGCATAGATGTGAAACTGAACCTCAGGGTCAACCGCGCAGCCAAAAATCAACATTAGTGGAGGCAATTATTGAACGCAATTTATATATAAAAAAAATTTCACAATAGAAAACGATAAGATGAGAAAAGAAATTTACACTCAATCAGGAACAAATCAAATATGTCCATTTCGTTTGTCTTGTCAATTTATTTAGTCCTTGAATAAAAACTCATCTTAAGTGATTCTATCGTGTATTTAGCTCAGAAAAATTATTTTTACTTCTGAGATGAAGAGAATGAGAAAAGTTATGAATCTGAGACATTGACAAAGAACAAATAATAAGCACACAAGCCCTCAATTATTGTAACTTCTCTTGGATTAACAACCTGATACGCTTCGAAGAAGAAAAGCTAATATTTCTAAGACTTGAAAAGTGACATAAGTACAAATTAACTAGAGGTGCAAATTAGTTGAAGTATAAAAAAAAGGGGACATGTGCCCAGTGTCCTTGTGCTCCATCTGCCACTGCTCAGGGTGAGATTGATTAATTTACATAGGACACTTTGTTTTTACTCTTGCTTAAACCAGAAAGAAGGCAATAACAAACATAATGGTGATTTTTTTTACTAAGCTACAAGGAAGGGAATAATCTGTGAGTCTCCATCAGCACCATCAAAGGGGATCTTCCAGTTCTATTTATGAGTACGCTACCTAACTATGCTCTTTTAAAGAAATTCTGCCCACATATAAGCGAATTTCTATCCATGTCCACATTTATTACCCTCTGAAACACACACGAGTCAATCAAGACATTTTGTTCTGCCCTAAATGTTAGTACAACACTGACTCTTTATTTTATTTAACTCGTCAATGAACATTGTAAATATCATAAATAAGTAACCGGGCTCAGCAAATGGAACTGGTAATTTTTGTAGTAGAAAGAGGACAAATTTTGACCTAGTTTAGTCCTTGTGCAGTCATGCAACTCGTGTTGAAAAGACAAAACAAAAACAATAAAATCAGAAGCATGCATAAAAACCAGCCAATCGGACCAGATTTAGGCTATAATGAACTTACCGTTTTACATTCTAGGTGACGCGCATCTTTGATGTACTGGAACAATCATCAGTCATCGGAGGATTTACTTTCACGATGGAAGCTACATTTCTGTAGTCGTCAGCTTGAGGTTCTTTGTCAAAACTGAAGTTCAGTCGCTTTTCCACAGACTTGACCGCAGCAGTTCCTTTTCTTCTCTGATAAGTGAACACAATTGTTCTATTGGATCTCAACTGATAAGGAGATGAATCGAAAGTCTTTCCATCCGATATCTCAATGTTACCATTACCCAGACAAGTAGTTCCACACAAACTTCCGTCTTTCAACCCAGAATTACCTGTTGCCTTATCTTGTTCATCAGAAGTATTTAATCTGCTTTCGACCGCTTCCCCATCGGCCTTCCCAAGCTTATTCGACTGCAGAGGTGCTGCAAATTCTTTTTTTCTCTTCCTTAATATGGAAGGCGTATTGGGAAAACTCTTGGCAGCAGTTTTTAATATTGCTTCTGGGCTTTGCCGAAAGAAGCTATAGTCCTTGACACAAGGTGGAGTGTAGAAGTTCATAGGTGAAGTGTTTGGACTAGGGTCGAACTCTTTCTGCATCCACGACATATTTAAAAGATCCGAATCTGACGGTACACACCTCTTCAGTTGTGGTGGCCCACTGTACACTGAACCATACACTGGAATATCAAATTGTGATAATGCTCCAATCACTTTTTCTTGGCTAAAATCACAATATGTTCTACAGACCTCAATCGTCTGCTCTATATTTGAATAACTACTTTGAAGATCTCTATCAGATGACTGCGGATCGGAGTTTACAACTACAGAATCAACAGACTCATTTGCTGGAAAACTTGAGGAAGGACCAACATGTTGGAATGGTGTTGAAGACTCTAAATTTTTCCTATCATCTTCTATTCTACATATATCAGTATTTACCGATGAAGTTTCGGCAGTTAAAGCCGATGTCTTATTTGAAAGCTCAAGCAGTTTGCTAGTTGAAGCAGTTCTGTTCGTGTCTTTTATGCCATTTTGAATACCATCTTTTGCAACTGGTGGAAGGTCCCCAGTAGCCAAGTAGAAATCTAACTTCTTCCTTAAGGAACTATACCAATGATTCTTGATTGCATTATCAGTCCTGCATAAATGAAACTTAAATGAGAAAGTATTATTACATAATACTAGGTCTATCATACCACTTTTCAAGGCTTTACCAACCAAAACATCATATATTTCTAGCAGGGCTACTGTCATTGTATGGCTAGAAACAAGCCTCATTTGTTATATGCAAAGAAGGGTTGAATACCACCCTATAACGTTGGGGCTGTAGTGATAAAGCATATGTAGACATGACAAGGACGGTCTTTATATCTCAATCGCATTAACATGCCTTGCCCCATTTTTCCCATTTTCAAGAGATCCTCTAAAAGATGCAAGCTACCAAACCGAGAACAAAACAACATCTCTCTACAAGGTCTCCGGATGGTGAATTCTATATTGGTCTACTTAAATTAGAACCTTCATTTCCTTCCAGAAACATTATAGCCCTGTTGGGTTTGGGTTTTGAGGGAGATTTTTTAGAGTAATGAGTGGAGAGAGAGAGAAAAAAAATTTATTGGAGACCGTGCCCAAGGGTTTTAAGACCCCAAAATGAACAAGGCCTATATTTACATAAATAATACCTTCCAGGTAGATCCTTAGCTATTTCAGCCCATTTGTTCCCATGCACACGTTGGGCATTCATGAGAGCAAGTTCCTCCTCCGTGGTCCAAGCATCTTTTTTTATATCTGGATTAAGATGATTGTGCCACCTAAAAATATTCAAGATCACATCCAAGGTCAATAAATAAATCAAAGCAATTCTAACTGTCGATGTCTGAATGGACCAGAAAACTGAGAAAGAAACTATATAAACACATAGTACAAATTTCTCATTAAAAACAGGTAAGGTATTCAATAGCAAAACTGCAAAAAACAAGAAAATATACATGTCTGAAGGAAGAAAATAATTCAGGAAAGATATGTTGAAGAGTTCTGCCA
Source organism: Rhododendron kiyosumense (assembly GCA_019656275.1). Lineage (NCBI taxonomy): Eukaryota > Viridiplantae > Streptophyta > Magnoliopsida > Ericales > Ericaceae > Rhododendron > Rhododendron kiyosumense. The sequence goes on along the minus strand of BPLS01029761.1, from coordinate 70,252 downwards.
CCACAATCAAACTACAATTAAGTGCAATGATTGGCTGTTCGGTGCAAAACCAAAAGAAAATTGATAAATGTTCCAGAATATCACCTCTCACGGCATTGTTTCCCTATACGACCTGGCAAAGACTGTGCTATGAGAGACCATTTTGCAGGTCCAAACTCGGATACCAGTTCAATGATTTTGTCATCCTCCTATAACCAGAAGGAGCAGTAAGAAAAAATTTCACGTCACAATTCTCGCAACAAAAAACGTTTCTAACTCACAAATGCAAAACTAGTAAAGAGAGGAAGAAGCCGGTTGCCAACCTCCTGTGTCCAAGGCCCCTTGACAAGTTCAGGATGGAGAACCTTCTGCCATCGATGGAGACATTGCACGTCTGATCTATCAGGAAAGAACTCAGCTGTACAGAGATCAATATCTGAAATTAGCCCACCTTCCAGTTCAATCATGAAGTAAAATGCAAGAGAATAATGTGTATTCATGTTTCTTCATAATGCCTCAAATTTTTTGGACGACAAAATGATGTGGCCAAAGGTTCTATGACAGCAAACGGTGTACTGGATGGTAAGGTTTAAGTTCTACAAGGATAGAACAGGAATTATCTTAAACTATGCAAACAATGATCTAATGCTCAGCACATTGATGGGTGATGAATTACCAAGATTATGTGCACGAGGGAACTCCCTAGATTAGTAAAATATGATTCAATTGTTCTAGGAGGATAAGTGCTCATGAGGGAAGTAACTTGCTGAAGTTTAAAGGAAATAAAATATTAGGAACTTGAGACTGTATCTAATAGCATCAACCTTCTCATCATGTAAACCAAGCAAAGTTCTTGTGATTCCTAAAGCTCTATATATCTTCTTTTAAGCTGTGTTGGCAATGCTGAGCCAATACTTACCCTAATGTAGCTTCAAACTTAAAATATCTGAATTTTTTTGGACTTGGGCTATTTTCATGATACAGGAAGTTTCACAGTCACTAACGGTGCTTCCTCAGAATGCGAAGAATGGAAAAAACTTTCATCATCCAAGCATTTTAAAAGCCAGAGCCTATGCAATGCAGTTTCATTTGATAGGATGCCAGAGAGGAAAATATCTAGCTTTCGTACGGTTTTATTGCAATTACTGATTAAACTAAATCAATTAAGCATGTAACTCCTTGGTGGAATTAGCATTAGCCGAGTACAATTACTCAATTTATCTTTTTCTCTTTTCCTCTTTCCTTTTGCAAACAACTGTCGTCTCCTTGGCTAGCTCTTTTTGGTGAGACCTGTGGTTATTACCGTAGTGTTCGGTTGCCATTTTATTTTAGTTTGAGTTTTGTTTTCCAATCATTACCCTACTTCTTTCTCCAATCATTACCCTATTTTTCCAATTATTACTTTCTCATCTCTCTCTATCTCTCTCCAATCATTACCTCTCTATTCAATCATTATCCTATTTCTCTCTCTACCCACTACCAAAACTAAACTAAACTAAACTCTTAACCAAACAAAGCCGTGACTTATTTTGCTGCTTATTCTCAGCACTCAAAGAGGATAGAGGCTACTATAGTGTCTATTTACGGGCAGCTGAGGGATGGATAGAGTCACACATAGTGAGGAAAACACATGAACTTTAGCTAATACAAATCTGCCCCCTCTTTCTATGTAGCGTGATTTTGGTGCATGGGCTCTCCATAGGACGAACCCTAAGGGCATAAAGAGGACAACACTATGCAACAGCGATCAGGATATGAGAAGTTGTATTGGAATGAGGACGCTTTGCTGTCCTTAAGGAGTACCGGTGTAGCAGCAATGTCCACTTATGAGAAGGTGAGAGATGGGTAGATACCTATACCAATTACAAGAGCATCCAAACCTGGTTAACATAGCTTTGTTCCTGTGCAGTGTTTAGATGTGTATAAGCTAACCAGAGGACAAAATCGAATACTGACCAAGTGGGCAGAGATATGACATTCGCAAAGGCGAGACAAAATAAGAAGGATTCGAACTAGTAATCAAGAAATGGTTAGACAACATAAAAAATATTGAAACCCCCGTGTTAGATCATTATATGTTGTGGCTGTTGCCAATGCTGCACGCAGGACAGAAGCATAAACTTCAGATTTTCTTCCATGAAGTGGTTGCCTGGTCACAACCATCATTCTCAACTTAAAAACCTGACATCTCAACATTGAACTATTGGGCTTGTGAAGCCTGATTGGTTTGGATTGCACTTAGGATACTTTCTATACGTAGCAACCAATGTGACTCTTGTATTCTCTTCATTCAATGCATAGTGAAAACTCGTGTGAACCAGTATTCAACTACATAATTGAGGAACCACGTAAAAATCTGTCTTTCATGTTTACATTCTTTACTTGATTGATCTTCACACGATGTGTGTGTTGTGATTTGGCCAATTTCCCCACATGTACTGGCCCCAATACCCTAGATTTTCAGTGACCCAAAAGGATCCTTCATAGTTCATACAGGCTACAGGGATCATGGCCCCATCACCAAAACATAAACATACAAGTGTTCTTTGTAATAGAATTTTACAAAATAGACCACAGCGTAGATTCCTTGCGTTCCAAAGGTTCTCCACATGTCATCCAACCGATACTGTCTCTCCCCCAAGGAAGTTGAATGTTGGAAGATACGATGTAAGAGACAAACCGGTAAAAGCAGAATTGATTATTAAAACTACTATCCTCTATTTACATTTTTGCTGGAAAGGGTAATAGCCTCAAACTAGAATTTCAAGAAGCTTAGGGTCCGGCCCAAATAGACCTCGCCCAACAGGCCTTAAAGGCCAACAGTTTGCCGATTGGGATATTCAAACTTAAAAACTCTCTCTACTCAAGCAAGCCATAGCACCACCGTCAACGGGATAAGCTGCCGCAATACAGATTGTATTTCTTACAAGTTTTAGGGGGAGGAAGCAAAGTTAGTCTCGTCCCCCCATACCGGTACCAGCTAGCAGTCTCGTTTATAGATCTCCTTCTTTACTTAGTAGGATTCCTGGGTGTCTATACAATGACAAAGGCAGGATGCCGAGAAACATGCCTCTATCTACGAAGAGCAGGCACATCCTCTGAGACTCAAGAAAGTAGAAGCAAGCTCAGAGACAGATGAACCCCAGTATTCTGGAACATGCAGCAAGTTTTGAACATCCCGGAATTCGGATTTGTTACCACTTACCAGCTAAACATGGATAGCAATCCAAACCTTATATGACATTTCCGAAACCTCTTCTTTTCCTATTGCACGAAGAAAATAACAGCAGGGCATCCAGTCGGGGTGAGTGATATGACTATAACTAGCCACTGGATTACATTTAGAAAATTAGTAAACAGATACTTGAGGAACTACAGAGAAGAGAGGAACCTATTTTCTTCCAAGATCTCCCCTTGAAAACTGCAACAGCTCTTTTCAATGTATCATCCTATGGAAATTAAACGGCTTATTAGTATATCAAGGGAGACGAAATGATAAAAACAGAGCACGATTCCATCTACTGTAGAGAAAATGATAAAGAAAGCACCAACGTGAGTGAAACCTAAAAAATGAGTGGTATCTCTAAACTTAGTTTGATGCATGATGCATCAAAGGTAAAACCAGATGTTCCATAAACCAACATCGTTGCATAACTTTCCAGTTTTCTGACAAAATATCTAATCTGGACCTACTGAGCTTGTGAGAATCTACACAACGAATCCAAATACCCATAGGCTTCCAGCTTGTAATGCAACTAAATTCTTAAAATAAACTGCTTACCTCCTCTGGAGTCCAACCCCCCTTTGCCCGCCTAATAGGTCCTCCTTTCCTCCTACAAAATAGATATATTTTATTAAAGCTAATAGCTAGAACAATGATCACAAGAATATGAAAAAAAAAAAACTTAAATACAATCACATGGCCAACTTACCATTCTATATAAAATTTTCCAACCCAAGAGGAATCTATACCATGCAAAATGAAGTACAAGGCTTTATGGATAAGTGAAAAGAAAACAAAAATACCACAAGATTCCCAAAACAGGAAGGGAGCTGAAATTTTGTTACATAACTATTCCTAATCCATAACTTTCCAATTTTGACCCGCTGAAGAGTTCTTCAAAGTTTTTCACTGTTTTGATGGTGAGGAACATTTCGGTTCATAAAGAACGCAGGCCCAAGGTCCCTACCTGGCTACGCATCATTCCTAGATCAAATCCCCAATATCCCTTGTTCAAAACATACTCATCCACTTTATGTTTCTAATTAGACAATAAACCAAAAGAGGCCCTCTTCACTATTTTTCTTAATCGGCTTGTCTGTGATCAATTGTGCATGCTTATGCACATTTGCTTGGGCAAATTATATTTTTCTAAAATCAGTGGAAATTATTAATGTTTAATATTTTTTATTTAGCTTTTCGTCTTAATCTTTGGGATAAACCTTTTGTCTCGACATGAGGAATCTGAAAAGCATAAATTATGGACCGAAATTGGAAAAAGACCAAATAAGACTGTGAAAGGCAATGTATCGTAGTGTATCCCTCCAATTATGGCACATATTAGGCATAATCATATTGTAATCATAGATTACGCATAATCATATCAATTAGGCTTGATTAGGTTTTCCTTTTGTGTATCATTTCTAGGGTCACTTATACCCAGCTTCGTAATCATCTATGAATCAATAACACATATCAGTTTTCTCCCCTCTGTTTTACACTTGTCTGGTTTCATGGTATCAGAGCTATACCGATCCGGCATTTCATCGGAATAGCTACGTAACTTCCCTCTGTTAAATCTGTCCTTCTCTCTCTCTCTCACATACCCAACTGACAACTACAAAACCCTTTCCAACCCTCATCAGCACTTCTCCGCACTTCAGCAACCCTCAACAGTCTCCAACGACCTCCAAAGGTGCTCCTCTAGCCTTTTCCTGCCTGTTTCAGACACTACTCATCACTCAGTCATCTCCGGCAACCTTCTGACTACTCTCCGGTGACTCTGTTTGATTGCAACTGCTCTGCTTCTTTAGAACAGATATGGTATTTCAGTACTTTGGCTTTATTTCAGATTCTTTGTTCCGTTATTCACCATGGTTGACAATAAGATCCCTATTAGCGTATGTTTGACTGGTAATAACTATTCATATTGGTCACATGTGATGAAAATTTTTGTTGTGGGTAAAGAAATGTGGGGGCACTTAGATGGTTTGATGTTACCCCCTTCTGATCCAAAAGACCCAAGGTATGCCACTGCCTTAGGAAAATGGACCAAAGAGAATGCTCAAATTCTGACTTGGTTTCACAACTCCGTAGAACCGAGTATTGGTATGAATTTCTCAAAATATAACACAGCAAAGAAAGTTTGGGATTATTTAAAAGCTCTATATCTTGAATCGAACTTTGCTAAACGACACGAGCTTGAAATGTCTATCTGGAATACCACGCAAAACAATAAATCGATTCAGGAGTTTTATAATGAGATGACTACTTATTGGGATCAGTTAGCTCTTATGGAACCTTCAGATTTGCAGTTACTTGATAGCTATGTCAAGTTTCATGAGGAGCAGCGACTTGTACAATTTCTTATGGCCCTTCGGACTCAGTTTGAGCCTCTTTGTGGGGCTATCTTGCACCGGTCTCCATTGCCCTCAGTAGATGGTGCTGTTCATGAGCTTATTGCTGAGGAAACCCGGTTCAAAGTGGCTAATCTTGCATCTCCCTCACAGTCTATCTTTGCTACCCAGTCTGCCCCGCCTATTCAGTACTCTGCACCTCTCTTGCCCACTCCGGCATCCCATCTTTCTCAGGTTCCGGGCAATCCTCGGCCTCACATTCCAACAGATGAGTGCAGCTATTGTCATCAGAAGGGTCATTTGAAGCATGCATGCCTTAAGCGTGTTCAGCCGAAGGGCAGAAATAATTCTCATTCAAGTGGCCCTTCTCGGACATCACACCAGCATTATCGCCCTTCTACAGCCTTAGCAGGACCTACCTCTGGTGTGGTTTCTCTTCCCATGTTCGAGCAATATCAGCAATATAAGGCTTTCATGGAAGCCATTCAGGGGTATCATTCCCAAACTTCTGCCATGTCCTCTACCCACTCAGGTTTGCATGGTTCAAGTGTCACAGGTATATTACCGACCACTTGGATTTTTGACTCTGGTTGTTCACATTATATGACTTCTGATTCCTCTCTTCTTATTAAATGTGTCTCTCCCACCTCTCTTATTAGTGTTGCCACTGCAAATGGATCTCCCATGTATGTTGTTTCTATTGGTTCCATCCACTCGACTTCGCTGTCTATTTCTAATGTCTTTTGTGTTCCTCAGTTAACATTAAGCCTCCTTTCAATTAGCCAGCTATCTGACTCTGGTTTTGATGTCGTATTTTCTTCCTCTGGTTGTGTTATGCAAGATCAGGAGTCCAAGAAGCAGATTGGGACAGGCCATAGAGTTGGTGACCTCTATACCTTAGAGAGCTTGCACATCCCGTCCAAGTCATCTCCTACTGTTGCGTCGTCTTTCCGTTTAGATCGGAAGTCATCTCCTTTCTATCTTTGGCATTCTAGATTAGGACATTTGTCTAGTGAGCGTCTTAAACACTTAGTTAAGTCTAGTTCTTTGGGTCAAATTTCTATCAGTGATATTTTAGATTATAGTGGTTGCAAACTTTCCAAAATGACTGCATTGCCTTTTAATAAAAGTACTTTTGTCCCTTCATCTCCTTTTCAGCTTGTTCATACAAATTTATGGGGCCCATCCCCAGTTGCAACAAAAGCTGGTTCTATTTATTATGTTTCTTTTGTCGATGATTATAGTCGGTATACCTGGGTTTATTTGTTGACACACAAGTCTGATTTCTTTAAAATTTAATCAGTATGCCATGGTTCAAACTCAGTTTTCTGCATCTATTAAAACCCTTCATTCTGACCTGTGTGGGGAGTACTCTCTTTTTGAATTTACAGCCTTCTTACACACACATGGGACTATTCATCAATCTTCTTGCACTGACACTCCTTCCCAGAATGGTAGAGCCGAAAGGAAGCATCGTCACCTTCTTTAACACCACTCAATCCCTCTTATTGTCATCTTCCGTTCCTTCTATTTTCTGGGGATAAGCCATCCTCACATTAGCTTATCTTCTGAATCGGATGCCCACTCCCCTTCTGTCTGGCAGTTCTCCTTATGAGTGACTCTACGGTCAAATTCCCAACTACTCTTTCCTCTGTGTGTTTGGTTCTACCTGTTTTGTACTTCTCCCTAAGAAGGGTCGTACTAAGCTCAGTGTTCAATGTGCCGTCTGTGTCTTCTTGGGGTATGGCATTAATCAAAAGGGTTATCGGTATTAAGATCCAGTGACAAAGAAGCTATATGTATCACGACATGTCACATTCTTAGAGTGTTTACCTTATTTCACTCTTCCTTCCAAAGCTACTCCTGTGGCCAAAGAGGATCTGATTCATATTGATCCCTTCCCTATGGACGTGCCATCAGACGAATATACCTCCACTCTTGAGGTATCCGATATTCATATAGCTTCTTCTCCACCTCCGCCTCCCAACTCTTCTATCTCCCAACCTGCTTCAGAAGCTCCTGATCCGCCTCCTCGCCAGTATCCTGCTCGTGAAAATCACCATCCACCAGTAAAATTTGGTTTTTCTCATACTTTCTTTTCCTTTTCTTATCAATCTTTTTCTTTCTCGGATTCACACTTACTTTGAGCCGAGATCTTATAAAGAAGCTTGTAATGATCCTAATAGGGTGGAAGCCATGAATGTTGAACTTACTGCTCTTGCTCAAAATCACACTAAGGAGTTGGTTCCTCTACCAGAGGGTAAGAATCTCATTGGTTGCAAATGGGTGTATAAGGTGAAAACTCAATCTGATGGCTCTTTGGAAGGCTACAAAGCCCGCTTAGTTGCTAAGGGGTTTTCTTAGGAGTATGGGATTGATTATGAGGAGACCTTTGCACCTGTCGCCAAAATGACCACTGTTCGCACTTTGATATCTGTTGCTGCTGTGCATCAGTGGCCTCTTTATCAGTTAGATGTGAAGGATGTGTTGCTTAATGGGTATCTTTCTGAAGAGGTTTATATGCGTCCTCCTCCCGGCTTCTCTCATCCCTCTGCTCTTGTTTGTCGCCTGCGCTGCGCCCTTTATGGTTTGAAACAATCTCCTCGTGCTTGGTATGCCCATTTTCAGGATGTGGTTCTTCAGATTGGGTTTCAGCCTAGTATGCACGACTTTGTGCTCTTTCTTTAGCGCACCTCTTGCGGTCTGGTCCATCTATTGTTGTACGTGGATGATATGATCATCACTGGTTCTGATTCTGCTGCTATTGATGACGTGAAATGTCATCTCTTCCGTGAGTTTGAAATGGAAGACTTGGGCCCTCTTCGGTATTTTCTTGGTATTGAGGTTGCTTTTTCTCCTAAATGGTATCTTCTGGGCCAGTCCAAGTATGCTACTGATATTCTCCACAGTGCTCGTCTCACTGACAACAAAATTGTTGACACTCCTCTTGAGCTCCATGCCAAGTTCTCTCCCTTTGATGGTGTTTTTTGGAGGATCCTACTGAATATTGTGAATTGGTGACTAAATATCATGAGTTGGTGGGTTGCTTGGTTTATCTTACTGTGACTTGGCCTGACATTGCCCATGCTGTTCATATTGTGAGTAGTATGTTTGTCCTCCTCGGTCTATCCATTGGGCCGCCCTATTACGCATTCTACGTTATGTTCGTGGTACTGTCCATCAATGTCTTTTGCTCTCTTCTATGTCAAGTTTGACTCTTCAAGCTTACGTCGATGCTGATTGGACAGGTGATATTAGTAACTGCAAATCAGCCTCTGGCCTTTGAGTTTTCTAGGTGATTCCCTTATCTCCAGGAAAAGCAAAAAGCAATCTGTTATTCTTGCTCCACTACTGAAGCTAAATATCGTGCTATGGCTCATGCTACCTCAGAAATAGTTTGGCTTCGTTGGCTCCTCTCGGATATGTGTGTCTGTCTCTCTTCTCCTATGCCTCTGTATTGTGATAATAAGAGTGCTATTCAGATATCCCACAACTTGGTCTTCCATGAACGTACCAAGCACATCGAAATCGATTGCCATTTTTTTCGTTAGCATCTTCAGTCAGTTACCATTACCTTCCCTTTTGTTTACTCCACGTTGCAGTTGGCTGACTTTTTCACGAAGATCCACACTGCGGCCCGATTTTGCTTCCTCCTTAGCAAACTCTCGATGCTCTCCACTCACGCATCCTAAGTTTGAGGGGGTGTGTGAAAGGAAATGTATTGTAGTCTATCCCTCCAATTATGGCACAGATTAGGCATAATCATATTGTAATCATAGATTAGGCATAATCATATCAATTAGGCTTAATTAGTATAATCAAATCAATTAGGCTTGACTTGGTTTTACTTTTGTGTATCATTTCTAGGGTTATTTATACCCAGCTTTGTAATCATCTATGAATCAATAACACATATCAGTTTTCTCCCACTCTGTTTTACTTGTTTGGTTTCAAAGGCGACCCTAAGACAATGGAAATATGGTCATTAATTTTTTATTTGTTCCTTTCTCTAGTGTACTTTTGGGGCTTTTAGTCTTAATTTTTTACTTTATAAATTTTGTTCGATAAGACAAATGATTGATTCAAAAAATTGATGTGAATCTGGGGGAAAAAAAAAAGAATGACCAAAAGAAAGGGATAATAATCCTGAATAATTTCATCCAAACACACCCTAAATGTTCTGTGTATTAAATTAAAGAGGGTGAGGTCCATTTTAGCACATGTGGTTTGAGGCTTGTGCGAATCACCTCCCTGACGATGACCACATAACCCCATGTAGTTTATGTAGAAAGCACATTGTTAACGGATTAAAGAAAATGACCTTCAATTCTTCTTTGCCACTGAAATGGCCTCTGGTGAGTCCACCCCATTTCCTACAACTTCCTACCCCACCACTCTCCATCACCGGAATAATAGAAAAACAATAGAACTATGTATGAAGGATTTCCATTTCAACTTGTTAGATGAGTATGCAAAGTAGACATATACTACATATATAGAGGCCAAGTCTAGGCCCCACTAGTTAAAGTTTTCGGCTACTGGAACTTCCTCACTGGGACCCAATAAGCAACCATCGTCTTCCTGTGGCTATAATCAACAAGCTTGATGAGGATGCCGTGACCCATGAGTATGTAGAGTATGGGTAGAAGCTTTAGCTTGATCGTCAAGATGGAGTTGATATCCTTCATCAAATTTCACACCTTACACTCCCCATATGACATAAGTGGGCACAACTTCCTAATGGACCCCATTTAATTTTCAACTCCCTAATGGTCAGGAACAGATTTCATAAATATGGAGGATAATAGCCTTTTACTTTTTTGTTTTCTAGGCATGGCGTGGAATGGGTGATTACAAATTCAGTAAATATTATATGATACTGAACAACTACAAAATTGAAGGAAATTAGATACTACTCATCTGCTCATGCATATGCTACGCAGGGAAGGGGGAAAGGGGAGAAGTGAAGAGAATGCTAGAAAGAGAATAAGAGATAATATCACTTTTGCACTTTTGAAGAATTAGCAAGGGTGTTTTAGTCTCAAAGCATAATTGTATTTAAGCCCATTCTAAACATAATTGTGTGCACTGCACATTCGGTTAATTAGACCAAAAATTGTGACAGTGCATTTTAGTCTAGAAACTACATGGGGTTATGTGGTCATGTTGAAACATTAGGGAGGTAATCCACATAAGTCTTAAACAATAAGGCGATTATTTACCCAACAAGGATTCTTAATAATTTTTCCATTTTCTTAAGACTAAATAATGGTGTCATCCAATTATCTAACTATTTATATAAAACGGGAAAAAAACATCAAGAATTCATTCTTGTTGTGCTTTTCTCTAGGGGAATCGAGACATAATGCTGGATGAACTAAAGATGAATAGCTATAAATGCATTCGAAAGCTATAAAACTGGGGATAAATTGGGACAACATAAATAACATCATGTCTCCTTTAGAAAGGAATTCCTGAAAAGGAACATGACTATTGGATGGAGGGAGTATCCCACAAAGGTTTGGCTCAACTTATCTTCAGATTTCAAAATAGTAGCCTTGTTGAACACAAGAGCCTTTTGCACTAGGTACCATCTTTTATAAATTATGTTACCAGTGTCTATACCAATTAGCACGTTATTTCTAAGGTGGTTACTGAAAACAAATGGTTTGACAATAAAGTATATTGATGTGGTTAAGTATATGGAAGAAACAAGAGAATTCCAATCGGAGTAGGACTACACAAAGGGTCCACTTTGTGTCCTTATCTCTTTGCCTTCGTAATTAATGAATTAACTAGACATATTCGAGATGCTACCCATGGTGTATGTTGTTTGCGGATGATATTGTCTTAGCAAATGAAACTACAAGTGGAATTAATGCTAAATTAGAAGCTTGGAGAGAAGCATTGCCATGAAAAGGATTTTGGATTAGTACGAGTAAACCACATTACGTGGAATGCAATTTTAGTGGTAGTAAAAGTATGAGTGTTGACAGAGTGACCCTCTAATATCAAGAGTTACCAAGAACAGAGCTTTTGAAGTATCTTGGCTCAACTGTTAGTAGTTAGTACAAATGGAGAGATTACAAAGGATGTCACGCATATGGAACAAGTGGATGAGTCAAGAGGCGGATTGCTTCGAGAGTGTCATGACTGCAGGATACATACAAAGTTGAAGGGAAAATTCTAGGACTGCTTTAAAACTAGCCATGTTATATAGTACGGAGTGTTGGGCTACTAAGAAACAACATGTGAGTACAATGAGTGTACCTGAAAAGAGAATATTAAGAATGATATATGGTAAGATTTTGCAAGATGGAATTAGAAACAAAAACCTTCGTGGGGTGGTAGGGGTAGTACTTATGGAAGCTAAGATGAAAGAGAATGGATTAAAGTGATTTGGACATGTCTACTGTAGATCGTTCGATGTAGTAGCTAGGAGGACTGATATGGCTACAATAGATGGTAACACTAAGGGTAGGGCTACAAATGAGCCGAGTCGAGCAGAGCTTCACATTGCTTGAGCTCGGCTCGCCCTATTTGTAACGGGCTCGAGCTCGATTAGAGCTGGAATTTTTTGGCTCGAGCTTGGCTCACTTAGTAATGTGCAAGCTCGAGCTTGGCTCATGAAGCTCAGCAATCCAATGGACTAAGAACCCTCAGCTTTGAACTTTGAAAAGAGGGAGCCTGGGTTCTTTTTATAGAGCATCCATGACCGTTAAATTTGGTGAATCTCCGATGTGGGACTAAAGGGAAGAAAACCACGCATTCCTCTGCATAAAGCTAAGCCATGGACACAACATCCCTTCGATGTGTGCTGCCCCAGCCGATGGCTGACACGTGTCGCAAGTTTATATTAAATGCTACTCCCTCCGTCCCATAAAGTTTGGCACTTTCACTATTCCAGTCTTACGAAAAAATTAACTATATCTTTTAATTCGAAATATTTTTTATAAGCAATATGGATCTTGTTTGATTGATTTTAATTTGTTCTATTAAACAGAGTTCAAAAAATCGCCTAAAATATTATGGATTGAAAGATATATGCAATTTAAAAATGGCACGCATTCCTGAAAATGCCAAACTTTATGGGACGGAGGGAGTATGTATTCTTGATGTATGCATCTCATTGTTTGCCTATGCTTGTGTATGCGATGGAAAATACTATAGTTCTATGAAATCTTGATCTTTTCCTGTAATGTTGTTTGTTTTTATTATATCTAGTTGAGAGAAAGTATACTTTAGTCTGCTAATATTGGAGACAGCTTTTGTTTCTTTC
>BPLS01029761.1:11749-37417 GCA_019656275.1 Rhododendron kiyosumense | reverse complement strand
AGTTGTGTTAGGAAAGTTGCGTTCGGGTAGAAAGTTGCTTCAGGTAGGTTGTGGGCTTAGTCTGTGCTTGATTTCATACAGATTACATGAGATCATTTGCTTATCTGAAGAACTTGGATGGTAGCTTTTAGGCTTAATAACTTGGATATTTGGAGAAAAATATTTGTGCTCGAGTTGTTGATCCTAAAAGCATTACGGACAATTTTATATTATGTGGGGAATATTCTAGCTTTTTTAGTCGCTTCCTTACCCTTGGCCTGGAAATAATACAGCAAGATTACGAATTGTGATCTTGTTGCAATGGCACCTTGGAAGCTGGAATGTATTACCGAGTCAGAAGCAATATTGACGCAAGGCATGGGTGTTCCCCTTCAGTCACCACTCACCACAATAGCCTTCTTTGTTTGTTTTCCTCTTTTTCTTCATTCTCTGTTTAGTAACCTTGAGAACGTAACTGTCATGGAAATGCGGAATAATATGTTATACAAAGCTTTCTAAAGGTCATTTTTAGAGGCAAGATTTAGATGAATCTTCCGAGGGCTTGAAATTTTTTTTGAAAAATAGTAGGGGTGATGAGTGGAGAGATATAGAGAAATGTTGAAAGTAGGGGGAATTTTTTGTAAAATTCTTTTTAAGTTCCAAATAGAACAAGGCATTAGTTGTTTGACGCGGTGTATGTATGCCAACTCTGATAATAAATGTTATCGTGACTATCAATTAATTATAGTTTTGATATCTTTTGAAGTTTTCTCTAGTTCCTTCTCTTCTAGCTGCATCTATGACATTAATTTCGCGTTGTGCATTCTTAAGTATATGTAATACCTCTATGAAAACTACCGTCAACTAGCTGAGCAAGAACTCGTTAATATGCTGACAAAAACAAATGATGTTCATAAGACTTAAAGGCATGTGCTGACAAAAACATCATTGGACATAATATCAGTCAGATACTGCAAGTGTAAAAGTCCCAGAACTTGACTTGGAGCTTGCCAGTGGAACATTGGGTGGACTGGTGACAACTGTTGAAGGCTTGATTATGCAAATCAGTGAGAGTGAGTACCCTTTGTTCCCTTTCTTTTTTATTCGAGGTGTAGTTCTATCCTCAAAGCTGCAAAATTTCCTTGACAATATCTTTGTTTTCCATCATCATTTTTAAAAGAACTTAAGGATCTTATGTTTACAAAAAAAATTTGTCGTTGCATCCTGACATTCACACGTGGTATAAACTATGAACACTTATGGGTGATATAGATTTGTGAATTCGGAAATTGCATTATGTCTGGATATGGTTTATTTCTCTCAAACTAGCGTTTCATGTTTTTTTTTTCCCTCCATACGTTTTTATGTGAGTTTTGCCCCCAACATTGGGGCGATCGGATCTGATCAATATGGTGATGTTTATTTTAACTACTGTTGAGATGGGCATCTTCACATTGTCTAACTTTGGATATTTTTTTTTTTGTTATATTCATATCTTTGCTTTGTTTTCAGTCATGCTTACAAAATTTTCATTTTTTGTTGTTGTTGTTGTTTCTGTACCATATACACTAGCACCTCTATTGTCAGATAGAATTTTATATTACATGGTTGATTTGCAGATCTTGAGAGAGTACAGGGATTTACTTTTGGAGATAGTCTCGATGATAATAAAAAAAACAGGTGGCAAGACTTCAGTACAAGGCTTAACAAGGTAGTAAAGTTCTAAAATACGATGCCTTCAGTTGCACTAACTCACTGCTATCATTGTCAAAAAAAGGTGGAAATGAAAGGAAAAAACCCAAAAGGCAGGGTGCCAACATCTGCCATTTGACGATTTAATTATTTGCCGAACTTTTGCTCTGTTATTATCAGATAAATTCCACAAATCATCTCATACCCTGTTTCTTCATTTTCTGGTAATTAAAATCCTCACTAAAATACTTCCAACCGTTGCTATCAGAGACCATAGTCTGAAAAAATGCATTCATCTATTTAGAGCATCGTGGCAGCTCCAGTTGGCAGATGATGGTGATTTGACTGATTTCTATTTGCATACACAATGCCCATTTGCTTCTTAACTTCATTTTCAAATTATGGTTTCCTCTACCTTTTCCATCTAGGCATCAAATGTATGCTTTGGGTAACATGTCTAAATTATTGGGTCTGCTTGTTTGCTCATTCGACTGTCTGACTGGTACTGCAGCTTCTGAGCTTGGAAGAGCCGTGGACTTTGATACTTGATGATGCCCTGGCAAATTCTTTTGTCGCACCGGCAACTGATGATATTCAAGATGATCACCAACTAACCTGTAAGTACCTCAAATGGTTCCCTGGTTTCTTTAAGGTAGACAAATGGCTGGACTTTTTGACAGACACCATACATATATTTGTCATGGGCAAAGATGTTGACATTGACTGCTTTATCAAGCACCACGGGGATGTGGAATTAAGTCAACGGTCAATCCGAAATTCCCTGTAATCAAGTTTTTTGAAACAACCTTGTTTTTTTTTTCTAAGCCCCGTATGTTTTTCCGGATTCAAACATCGGATTGTGACTATAAATTTAAGGGGAGACACATCCCAAGTTTGGTTAGAAATTTTGCGGCTAGGGCTAAATATCTGTGGATATATCCTACAAAAGATGGGAGATACAACGCGTTTGGTTTATCTATCCTATGCAGTCTAGTCTAACAAGAAGGACCTTATTGTACTTTCTTTGTTGCTGATAGTTTCCCCTCTCTAGTTATTGCACATTTGCACCTGTTTACTGTGTTTTTTGTTGGGCAATGGCCAGTTGAGGAATATGAGAGGTCGTGGGAGCAGAATGAGGAGTTGGGTCTGAATGATATCGACACCTCTGGAGCTGATGATGCTTACACATCAACTGATGCTGTACTCTGAAGGAGGAAACAGATGAGTGACATTCGCTTGCTTTCTCGAATTTTCTTCAATCCAGGAGAAAGCATTGTATCCCAGTCCGACTTTTTCCAGGATTGTAATATTTATACGCAAAATGCCACCCTTTAAGACAGTTTGTATCTTGTTGCATATCTATATATACAACTGGACAATTTTTTGATTTTACCTCCATATTGGACGGTGGGAAGTTAGTAGAGTTCTGCATGTTTGTGGCATGGACCGCTTATGTAATCTATAGGCATTACTTGTGGAATTTTTAGTCGTCCTTTGTCTGTGTGTTTCAAGATTTGATTTTTATTGCTCTTTTTTGCCAACCTCCTCCGCTTTTGTGTTCAACCAGAATGCAAAGATGGATACAAGGGAGATCCATAGACCGACAAACTGGGGAAAGTAGTTGGTTTGTTTTAACTTTTGGGTCTTGTAGTCAGTTTTTTCAACGTCCGATTGTTTGAAAAACTGAAGATCTCTCAGGCAAGGAGATGTCCGAAGGGAAGATGTAGTGGATGCAATGGGCCCAAGATACAGTTGAAACCAAAACAAATGGTGGGAATTAGTACTTTGTTCGTGGGGTTTGTTTTACACAGATCAATATTCGATACACCGTCGCTGGGCAAAACACCAAACATAAGTGGTTAGTCTTTTTATGAACCAATTACATACAAGTTGGAGTGGTGTGGGTGCGAGCTTTGATATGCTTTCGCAATTTGCTGAATGTTTTAACCTCAGACCTATCCTATGTATACTTTGCTTCCGCTCTCAAACTTCACTCAATGTTCGCACTCTTAATACTTCCGCTCGCGAATTTCACGGTTGGCCCACGCTCGGCCTAGTGCACGAGTGCATGCATTGGTAGATGGTTTTAAGGTTATTTTATGTGCATCTCAACTAATAGCAGGGGGCCCTTTGAAAGTATTGGCCCTATAAAGCTTTGAAATTATTGGCTCTATAAGAATCGATAATTGATAACACTTGGAGACTTCAAATTTGAGACCTAAGAGTATTTCCAGCCATGATCCAAATTTTTACCCAATTTAGGTAAAAACCCATTTTGGGTCAAGCTCACTCCAATGGCAAAACCTTATATTGACCCAATTTAATGGCATAGAGATAAATAAAAGAGAGGAAACTATTAGTCCGGCAAACTCCGGTGAAGTTCAGCAGCTCCGACAAGGTAAAACCTTCTTCGGCTACTTCCGTATAAAACTTGGATCGCTACACCTTCTTTGTTTGCAGTTTCTTCTTCTCTGGCTAGGTACATCCTTCTTCGTCTCTCTCTCTCTCTCTCTCAAGAACAATTGGAAAAAAAAAGGGGTCTGAGCCTATCTTGTCCCGAAATTGGGCAAATAAATGGATAAAACCCAAATATGGGAAAGGGTTTGGCTCATGATTGGAGAGGAGTTTTTGAGAGTTTTGCCCAAATTTTGAGTTTGGGTATCAAAATGGGTCAAGGCTAAAGATGCTCTACGATACACCAAATTCTTAAATCTCAGGTTCCAAACTTGAGACGAGGAGACCACCTCTTCATTATGTGTGAGATTGCTTATGAGGTTTGAAACTATTTGGATTCAGTTTTCACAAACTGTTTCTTCCAAACGGATCTGATTCCATCATTAGTCGAATTGGGTTTGTGTTTTGAACACGAAAACGATAAGGAAAGCTTCAAGGAGTCTTTTTTTTGAAGATGAAGCTTCAAGGACTCCAAGATCAGCAAAATGGGGTGTTGCCTTAAGCCAATAGTAAAAGATCTTTCTTCTTTTTTGACAAGTGATGTAAGAGTAGGGATATACATTCACACAGAATATGCATAAAAATAAAACTACCAGTTGGGCCAGAAATTGAAAAATGCCAATATGCTCCTATGCATTAAACTTGCAAAATGTTCCAACTCCGACACAAAATTAAGGACCAGTTTTAAGTTCAGACTACAAATAGGGATACAACAAACTGATTCTCACCTAGTAGTAGTAGTTGTAGTAGCAGCTCTCGCGCTCATAGATGTATGATAATTTGTGCTTCTCTGTTTCCTATAAGAAGAATAAACATCGTCATACTGACTAATCTCATTCGGATCAGCCATGGCCCCCAGTCCTAACCTCCCGGAACCAGTCGACCCAGGTTTCCGATCAACACTCCCATCAGCATAAGTCCCAGTTTCTGGGTCCACTTGTAGATTAGGCGGCGGAGGTATGCACGCTCCTCCCTTTCGAACTGGAGGTTCTCTCTCTTCATAGTAATCGTCGTCTGAATCGGATGTTTTCATGGGACCCTCAGAAGGGTTGATCTCACCAATCTCCTTAAAGAATTTTGATACCCTTTCAAGAACTTCAGATGGAGATACATTGGAAGGTGGTATCGTAGTTGGGATATCCAGAGGGCTCATGGGAGAGTAAGGGACCCCACTGCCAATTTGCATCTTTCTAACCATTCCAGGAATCAGCCCGGGTGGGAATAAAGGGTATGGGGGTAATTTTTCGGCAGCATTAGCAGAAGCCTGTTGATTTGGTGCTTGAGTTGATGACATGGGCAGGGACCCGGCAAAAGTACCGGTTGGAACCAGATTTGGAAGAAATTGCTGGGATGATGGCACCGCTCCTATAGGGGGAATTTGTTTACCAGGATGTACCTTATCGAGTAAATGTGGGACCGGCCCCTGCAGCAGCACTCCTGCATGGAAAGAAACGTAGCTGTAGCAGAAGGTCTAAACATTTCATATAGGCGGAGGAAAACATGATAGACGCAGAGTATGGAACTTAATTATAGCTAGGACGGAGGCATGTAATGGCCAAGCTGCCATGTACCTCCCAACTTTTTCCAAATATTCTCTAGTACTCTCTGTTACGATCCCCCTACATTTGTTTGTGTGTGTTTCTACAATGTTACATAAGATGCATTTAACCACAAGAAAATACTACCACCTAAATTACGTGATACAGTCAACTTCATTTATATTACAATCAACAATATTAAACTGCATTGCAACCTAATCAATTACATATTCTTAAGACTCTATTTTTTTTTGTTGTAAATTGTAACTGTCTCGTTCAAAAACAAGTGAAAGTGCTACGCATTTTTTCCAAATAAAATTTCTGGATCCATACCTGATTGTAGCATATATAATCTTAATACTTAATTTAGACAGTGTGAGCAAAACAAAACAATGAGCAGAGTAAGATAGACCGCTAGCTTTCACAGCAACAAGAACTACTACCATGGAAATCATATTTGCCTTCAAACTGTGAGAGTTTCAATGGAGAGAGAGAGGTGGCCCAGATGGGGGTGAGCGGTAGTTACCTGCAGTTGAGGGATCAGTCGAAGCAGCAGATAAATCCTTCGGAGGCCCTGGAAGAAAATTCTTCGGCGGTCCACCAATCATCTCATTCTCCAACGCACAAATAGTGCTATGATCATAGACTTCCTTGGAAGCCCAGAACTGCAAGATTTTCTGTAACCGTGACTGATTTTCCTCCTTGTTGTGAGGGTTGTGGAAAATCCTTGCAAGCATGGACCCTAAAACAGGCTTAAATGCAAGTGCTTCATTATCAAGATCATGAGGGTTGATCCTACGCTGCAAGCTGCGCGTTAAAGAATAAGCCAAAGTCAAATATGCTAGCAACCTAGCATCAACTCACACAACAGAGAGACGGAAAAAGCCCAAGTTAAATATCCTAGCAACCTAGCATCAACTCACACATCAGAGACGTATTAGATTGTTAACCACCAACACATCTAAAAGCTTAAGCTGTTAGAGAGAGAGGCAACTTTGTTATTTATATTCTCAACAAGACGGAATGCTAAAAAAAGAAGTGTTTAAGAACACAATCTTTTGCATCTCAAACACAAGAGTGGGAATCTATGTTGTGCAATCTTACTTGGATACTACCTCTGTTCCTAATTGTTAGTCCATTATTCCATATTGTGATGTTCCAAAATGTTGGTGAAGTAAAAAATTATGATTTTCCAAAAATGTCCCTCATAAGTGAATATAAGTGTTGAATATAGGGGCAATGGTGGAACGATGTCATCAAATTTGAATGTACGTGTAATCATTACATGTCTCCTCAAAAAGTTAGAACTCCCAAAAGGGAACAACAATCAGGAATGGAGGAGTGCCTTTTTGATGCACATGCAAGTTTATAGGGCCTTCTAGTCTAAAGCCTTCCTTCTTGTTCATCTGTGGCATTTACTTATTGCCATATTTAAATAGAACTCACTCCGAAAACATGACAACAGGCAATAGTAGTCAGGGATAATAATATGGGGCCAACAGCCAACTACATCTTAATTCGCATTACTACGCCGCTAAATCAATGAATAACTTACCTTGTGTAATATTCTTACTGACATGGATGCATAGCCAGTGGGAACCACAAAGTATGAGGTACTGCAGGCATTTAAGAGGCAGATAATCTATCTAAGTACAGACAACTGCAGGTTCACTCTACTGAGTAGGCAAGTAAAAGAAAGATCTTTCCACAGGATGGACGTGGGGTTCTCACGGACATTTTATCGAGAAATCCTACCTAGATGTAAATGGGAATCTAACTTCCCCCATGCATATTCATCTTACATTTTTTACATTTTAGCATTGTGTGATCCAAAGAAGGTGGAGGAATCAAAGAAGGGGAAGCAAGCAAGAAGTTTTTGTGCCTCCTTTATGTTTTTTACTCCTAGGTAGATGGAATAAGATGATGGAATTAAACATAAGGACTCCACTCTTTCTCCTAGAGGAGAGAACAGGCTTTTAAAATTCGAGCAATAGGAGGTTTAAGAATCAAATTCACAAGCTAAAGGCTGCATTGGAGAAAAGCTGTTAATCTTTCAATCCAGAGATTCTTCCTTTAACCCATATCAAGGTTGGAAGCCCAAGGGCAAGGACTTGGGGACTAATTGTGCAGTATCCTGCATTCATTTAAGCCTAGGCTCTAAGGTTGTGAAAGTTAAACGTGCCCTTTCCTCTTGGCAACCAAGTTGTGCTTTGTTGTCGGTTGGATTGCTTTGTTTGATCGTCTGCTGTATTGTTTTCTATTACGCGAGGTCCGGCCATTAGGAGAATCTGGTTTCAAGGAGTTCTATTGCCTTCTTGGCATGTCTTAGTGGGCCCTTAGGTTGTGTCCTGGTCTTAATTTTATAGCGATGGAGAAACAAGTTCATTTGTGGGCTAACTCCATCCAACAGCCTATGACATTATCTCCTCTCATGAAATAAACTTCCATTCATTCTGCGTTTCAATTGTCTGAACCCCGCTTTCCTTCTATGCTTCAGATGACAGCACACACCACATATGTTTCACCAGATTCTAAGCAAATTCTTCACTCGGTCATCAATTACCATATGGACTAACATACTAAATTTGGCAAGATACCATTAGAGAAAGTGAGGAAGATATCTAGTTATCAAGTGTTCAATTAAATTAGATGGACGAACAAAGATCACACAATAAAATAAAAAAAGAAGAATAAAAGAACCAATGTTGAAGCAATAGGTAAGACTCCAGCAATGAAGCCAAAATACAGTTAAGCGGTATAGCAAAGAAAGGAATAATCTTATGGCTCGTTTGGGAAATTTAGCAGAACATAATTGGGAAGCTGAGATCTCATGGTTCATTGCGAAATTTAGCGGTAATTCTTTCAGTAGCACAGTTAGGAGACTTGCTTGGGCTGCTATGGGCAAGAAAGGAACTTCAGAACAGGCCCTATCTAAAAGTCCTAAAGAAGATTGTTTTGATGTACATGTTAGGAGTTCCCAATTCTCTTCTGTAAAACAAACTCCATTAAAATACATGATTTGTAGCCATTGGCAAATACCCTATAGGATTTTTTCTTCAGCTTCTTAGCTGAGTTAGTTTCCTCGCCTTGTTGTTTTGGAAGGTTTGCCTTCCTCAACTATTGTAAGCCTGTTTCCTCTTAAAGTATTTCTTATTCACCAAAAAAGAATACAGTTAGTTTCATAAGCACCCAAATTTATTTACTGAAGTTGGCAAGAGCACTGGAAGTATACCTGTCAAATAGAATGTCATTGGCAAGGTAAATTATGTGCAATTGTCTCTCCGAGTCATCCACGACAAACACCCTGTCCCTAAGTGCCTCAGCCAGTGCTGGTGCAAACGGAGACCTCTGCATAAACCAAATCTTGGCACCTTTGATTGACTCTTTGGTTCCGCTGAGACTGTTAAGCACATTATTCAGTTCCATTGCAACATCAGAAGGAAGAGGTCCAGAGAGACCTTTGAATGGCCTAGAAGATTGATCATAATCTAGTCGACCATGACCAACAAAAGGCTGTTGCTCATAAGGTGGTGGTGGAAAAGGAGGTTGGTGTAGCTGGGGCCCACCCAGAAGAGGAGCATTCAAAGGCGATGGGCTCATCATAGGATTTGGAGGATGCATCATAGAAGATGAGGGGAAAGGTGGGTTGAAGGGCCCACCAAGGGGCCGAGATGATAACCAAAGCTTGTAGCGGTAGTAATTATGCCCTTCACCACCAAATAGGAAAATGTAAGCAGGATTATCTTGTTGTTTTTCACGGATCAGGGCTTCAAATTCAGGTCCATTTTTGGCAATATATTCAACAAGCTTATCGATACACTTCTGGATTTCAGGATCAGATGGGGGAGCCACAGGGGGTGGCGGAGAATCATATGGACCCAGTAAAGGTGATGGACCAAGATGAGGGGGCATATGAGGAGGAAAAGAAGGTGGTGGCTGTTGCTGCTGAAGATGAAGGTGGTGAGGATGGGGGGGAGGATGAGGGTGGAGTTGGTGTGGCTGTTGTAAGTGACGAGGGAAAGGATATTGCTGGAGAGAAGGATGTGGGGATAGAAAAGGAGGGCCATGAACTGATGGAGGAAACTGTTGGTGTTGTGGATGGAAACCAAATTGCTGCTGCTGTTGAATATTAGCTGCTTGCTGCTGCTGCTGAGCAAATGCCATTGCAGCAGCATAATCATGAGCCTGTCGATCCATCAACCTTCTAGAACAATTCTTTTTGAGAAAGCTTTAGAACTTTTGATTCACCTAAAACAAAAACAAAACATAAAAAGAACGAACATAGAGAACAAGTATCGTATATCCCAACATTGGTTGCCCTAGTGGAGCCTCAGAGTCTATGCATGTATCATCATAATATATACTACGGTCTACTGACAGCTAGTTGGCCCAGTATGTCATCCCAAGCAGCATGGATACAATACGGATACATGATTTTTCCAAAAAGTAGAATACGATATGTTGAATATAAAAATAAATAACAATAAAATTCAATTAATAATTAATTTTTTCATTACAAGGTCCAAATTCCATTGGACAACTTCAACAAATGGCCCCTAACCCTAGTGTATGAACTCTTTTTGACAACACTGCAAAAATTGCACTGCCACAAAGTATTTCCCCCTGCATCATTCAATTCCTCTAATTTTGTAATGTAACTCCAAAGAGGATTACTTGTATCCCCTTCATTTGGTTGATGGTTGAGGAAACAGAACTACCAGTACCAGCAGAATCCATTGAACTGTTAAAAAGAACCCTATCAGACAAGAGAGAGATGAGCGAGATATCGATCGTCTTCTCTGTTTCTGGCTTTTTTTTTTTGGGTAACTAAAACAGAAATGTTTCTGCCTTTGTCTTCTCTGTTTCTGCCTTTCGTCTCATTGCTCTTAACCCACATATTTAAGTAATAACATATTTAACCCGTGCATATCCAAAACGTATCCTAGCGTATCCAACACGTATTCGAGCGTATCCAAAATATATCCGGATACCCAAAAAAAATATTTTGAAAACAAGATACTTTAAAAAATGTATCGGACACATATCCGGAGCACATATGAGTGTACCTGTATCCGATACGCGTATGATACGTGATACAGAGGCCAAAATAGAGTCGTGTGCTTCATAGACATGTATGATTAATGCAACTCAATAAGAGCTTATGTTGCAAAACCAACTTGCCTCACTGACAATAATCAAATATGCAAAATCACTGAAACATTATCTTGTATTCATTGACAAGATGAACCACTTTCTGGTTCAAATGCATTATCTTGTTCTGTTGTACACATGAGTATATGGGTTTTGCAAACCAGGATCTGAACAGATCTAAATGTCGAATGTTTGATTACCTCGTTCTTATTTTGGACTGTGGAGTATAATAATTTTGCATTTTTTCCTAGACAACCGTAGTTGTTGTAAACTTCTCAATCTTTCGATCTAACAAACACTGCTCAAACACCTTACTGAGAGTCTCATGGGCGGATAGGCACAGAGGGCTTACGTGAGCCCAGTGATGAAGCATTGCAATTGTTCCAGTGGAAAGGCATCGCGCCTCCTCATAAATGACAGAGGGTTAAATTCTGGTGCCAACATTCTCTCTTCTTTTGTTTGTCAATGGTTAGGAAAAAACCTATCTATGAATTTTTTAGTTGGTTCGAGACTTGAACTCCCACTTAATACCAATTCATGTAGCATTGGTAACACAAAGCCATTTACAATAATGTCACTTGCTACACAAATCAATTACTATAACTATAAAATATAAATTCCATGTA
The DNA here is from genome assembly GCA_019656275.1 of Rhododendron kiyosumense. Lineage (NCBI taxonomy): Eukaryota > Viridiplantae > Streptophyta > Magnoliopsida > Ericales > Ericaceae > Rhododendron > Rhododendron kiyosumense. The sequence continues at coordinate 25,977 of BPLS01029761.1, read as the reverse complement.
AAAATAAAAAATTCCCTTATTTTCTTTAATAGTTTACATTTTATTTATTTTTCCTACAAGCTCAAAATTAACTAACAATAACCAGAAAAATAAATGATATACCTATATACTTGTTTTCGAATTCGATAATAAAATTTGATGTGAGTTCGCCTACAACTTTCAAAAATATATGACCGGTCCTAAATGGATGACCCCTCTAGAGGAAATTCCTGAATCTGCCACTGTCCGACTCTACCACCTTTGTAAGTTTCATGTGGAGTTTCTGATCACAATCACAGACAAAAAAAAACCTGTGAGAACCTTCAATTCATAAACTTCAAAGATGTTCAATTATCTCTGGTAAGGCATATTCGTTGATGACAAAGTGCTCTTCAAAACTTTCTTCTCTATCAAATATCTGGAAAAAAAACTTTGCAACTAATTCTACGTGGGATAATTATCCACTTAGCCCGTGCCAAATGCTTAAAGTATTTAAATCCTTCAACGTCCGTTCACTAAAGGGCCTTTCTTCATGAATCGACAATTCCACACTAAAAACTTACCGCCACAATATTTTCAACGTTCTCCCTTGCCACGTCTTTAGTGCATTTAAAACCTAAATTTTGCTTCTAATCCAAATTACCTAATGGACACTTTTATTTTGCTCCATCAACCTTTGGATCCATATCAAACCAATTGCAAGCAGTTCAGCGCTTTTTGAACCTGATTCACTTTTCAATTTGGTGAAATGGTTCCAAACAATAGACCTTACCACGCTTTCCAATATTAGATTTGGTGCTCACTTTGAGTCCTTGTGAAGCTCCTTCTTCACCATTAGACTCATCCACATCTGTCATCTGTCAATTACTATTATAGAGGAACGCCCATTTTGGTGTGAACATCAGTTTTGAAGCTGGCTAACGTTTTAATTTCCTAAACTACCCCTCTATCTGCCTAAAAAACACTGCCAAGAAGAAAGGAAAAAAACTCTAGCCTTTATTTTCTTCTCCCTCTTTTGTACTTTTACATCTCAGATTTCATTACAGATTAATCTCTATTGAAGATTTTCCTCTTTTCCATATTTGCGTAACACTATTCGGAACAGATAAATCTGACAGAAATTATAACTTAAAAGGTACTGACAACTTATGTGATTTTATTTGAACCCCCCAAAAATCTTTCTATCTCTATTTCTCTTTCGCACCCTTATATGATAATTTATTTAAGTCCGGAATGTCATCATCACTAAACTTTAAACCTGATTTTGTTGTCCGCAAACTTAAAAGCCACCACAATAAGCTGTGGCCTCAGCCCTCACTGCCATAGGCCCACTACCAAGAATCTATACAGTTCCATAACAAGAAGGGAGATATCTTCATAAACCTGAGTGATTATATATTGTTTTTCGACTGTAAATTAGCCAATCCTAACACTAGATTTAGCACACTTGCATAACTTACCTGATTGGAATGCATTCTCATCCTAATAAATCCTAAATGAGTAAGTTGTATAATTAGTACAGCGATTAACTTGCCGAAGATTCTTGCTTGCTTGAATGGAGGTTGGTTGTTATGGAGATGGAGGGGCAGGCAGGGGGAGGGATGAGGTCGTCCTTGATCGTTGTGGCTGGGAGATGAGAGCAAAAAAAATCTCGGTATAGAGTTTGATGAGTTCGAGGGTGTTTTAGGATTAAATTCAATTTGCTATATGGGTGTGGGAGAATATTGGGGCTAGAAAGAATTTATATGGGTTCAAATACAATCACTCACAACTTAAACACAGTGATGGTTGAAGAGCAACAAATCATGAAAAGCTTTTCACGAGACTATCGTACCATGCCAAACCCATAGAAAAAATCAATAAATACAAGGAGAAGAAACAAATTGTCAACATTGACACAAAACATACAGAACGCATTCAAATTAACATAAATTTCAACAATCTCCGAAACAAAAGTTTGTGTTTTGCAAACAAAAGCAAAAGAGTGCGCCCTAATTTTGCAAGATGAACAAAAATCGCAATCCGCAATCCAGATGAAATGATATCAATAACGATTTTAAGTACATATATAAAGGGATTTCTAGTCTTTCCACTTACCGAATCGACTGAGTAGTGCCCTGGTGAATTAGCAATTGAGACGCTGAACAAACGAAGAGGGAGAGAGATAGTCGCAGAAACTAGGGTTTCTGATCTTCTTCAATGAGAAACCAGAGTGAGAGAGATAGAAACTAGGGTTCCAACTGCTCGAGAGGAGAGCGGAGGTGAAGGCTGTGGGTTAACGCCGGGTCCCTGCCGTGAGCTAAACTTGCTGCAACCAGCGGCCCCCCAAAAACGACGTAGTTTTTTGGCAAGTCAAGGCTCACTTTTGTAATCCAAGACTCCGAAGGCTATACGAGTTTGTATAGGGCCATTTACCCCGTTTCAGAAATCTTTTTAAAAAAGATAAGGAGTGTATTTTATATTTTCAAATTTAAAAATAATATAAATAAAAAATAAATTTTCAATTATTTAGTATCGTATAAAAGATCTTGAGGAGGTATTTCAAATAAAATTCATATGGCATATTTTTAGATTTCAAAAAACTCATAATTTTTTAGTTTGAAATTGCTTTCTTAAAAAGAACTTTTTTTGTGTGCTTTGGAACGAGACCTTAAGAGTATGTACAAATTATTTGAACCATTCAAAAATTTAAAAATAGTTATTCGATTTATCTTGAAAAAATTTAGCCCACTTGGATTTTTCTAAATAATTAATCTAATTCGTTCAATTTTTCATTTAGAATTTAGGACTCTAAATTCCAAAAGAATCTTGAAAAAAAATAGACTATTGTAGGCTCAACATCCTTTTGATCTGAACCGTAGAAATCGTAGGGCTTGCAGAGAAGAGCATTATTGGCCCAAATGAGGCCCAATAAATATGTTGTTTAATTTTCCCCGGCGTTGTTTTATTCTTTAAGGCCCAAACAAGGCCAACAATACAAAACCGAGGCAAATTGAAAAAATCGATCGAAACCGATTGAACCGAAACCATAAAAACTGGTCACCTCTTTGGTCGATTTCGGTAGCTACATATGGAAAACCAAACCGATTTTTCGGTTGTTAAAATCCCCCAAAACTTAATCGATCGAACCGAAATCACCCCTACTCATGCTCATGTCTCTCGTAGGATATCTTTAACGGTGTGGGGCCTACTCCAGGATTCCACACAAATTACTCGAGTCGTTTAATAATTTTAGAATAATTTTTTGAAAGATTTTGTAGAAAAATTAGCTCAATCAAAAAATTATAGATAATTAATCCAATCTTCAAGTATTTCATTTAGATTTTAGGATCCTCAATACTGAATGAATGTTAAAAGAAATGTTAGACAATAATGTGCTCGGCATCCTCATGATTTGAACCGCTGATATTGTAGGGCTTCTGAGACAAGAAGCTATTAAAAAAATTATCTTGATTAGACATCGATAGGTATCGAAATAGTTCATATTTTGAAAATAATCTTTGCGTTTGGATACCTATCAATGTTCCATCTAGATAATTTTTTAATTGTTTGATCGTCTCAACAAGTCCTACAATATCAACAGTTCAGATCAAAGGGATACTGAAATCAGCGGTTCACACAATTGTCTACCATTCATTCTGTATTTAGGATCCTAAAATTTAAATGAAATACTTGTTGATTGGATCCATTATTTATAATTATGCGATTGAGCTGATATAATCAGGAGGATAATGGCAATCTACATTCTGTATTTAGGATCCTAAAAACTGTTAAAGCATTTGTGTTAGGATAGTTGTGTTTGGGTAGAAAGTTGCTTCAGGTAGGTTTTGGGCTTTCTGTGCTTGATTTCATACAGATTACATGAGATCATTTGGGTATAATAACTTGGATGGTAGCTTCTAGGTTAAGTAACTTAGATTTTTGGAGAAAAATATTTGTGCTCGAGTTGGTGAACCTAGTCGTCTTTTTTTATGTAATTGCTCTTTCATTGTATCAATAATATCTCCTACCATTTTGCTGGAACGTATTACTAAGTCAGAAGCAATATCGACACAAGGTATGGGTATTTCTCTACGAAGTGAACGTTTCCGATTATCGGAGCAAGACCAGAGCAAACCCCGCTCGGCCGGGACAGCACAGTGCTGTCCCCTTAACCTTGAGAACGCAACTGTCATTGAAATGTTGGATCTGATCTCTCACTTATTGTCTGTTTAGCTTCTATTCCGGCTGCCCTCTTTGAAGGTTGGTCTTAAAAGAGTTTGGGAGTACATGTTACACAGAGCTTTCTAAAGGTCATTTTTAGAAACAAGATTTAGATGAATATTCCAAGGGCTTGGAAAATTAAATGGATCGAAATCGATACTTACATGAACGAAACGCGTTTTTTTCTTGAAAAAGTTTACTGGCAATGATTTCGAGAACAAACTTATTGATCATAAACATATCATGATCATATTCATATTCATTTATTTTCACAACTCAGCCTTACCAGGCACCTATAAATAGACCTCTCAAACAAGAGAAGGCACACACACGCTTACAGTACTCAATTCTCCCAGTATTCACGTTCATTTATTTTCTTCCGACAAAGTTCTGACTTAGGCATCAGACCTTATCTGACTTAGGCATTGAAGGGATATTGGTTGACACCACAACAGTGTCAACTGTCAAGCAGTGGCGGACCCAGAAATTCCATATACTGGGGCACATATTATTTACAATTTTGAAAAATATTCCTTTGTATATATACCACTAAATTATCGCTAAATAATTGAATATTGATCACTCATTCTATTCCGCAACCGATTTTTGATAATCTTCATGTTTGAAAATACTCTTTCAACTGTCGCGGTGGCAACCGTAAAATTAATAGAAAGTAAACTAAAGATAGTAATTTGATTTTCATAATATTTTGGATTGGGAGGAAAATACACAAATATATGATAAAAATAGAGAAATAAAAAAAAAGAGGTAGAACAAAAATGGAGAAATAAAGGAAAGAGGTAAAACAAAAATGAAAAAATAAAGGAAAGAGATAGAACAAAAATGAAAAAATAAAGAAAAGAGAGAAGAAAAATAGAAAAAAACAAAAAAACACAAGCATTGGCATACTGGGAATCAAACCCAAGTTGCCTAGAGCTTTTCACAGCAGACATAACCACTCCACCACACTACTGATTAGTACCAATGTAGGAAACTTTACAAATTTATATCAAAATTTAAAAAAAAATTTTTTTTTTTTAAAGCGCGTGGGGGCACGTGACCCCACGTGCCTCCACGTGGGTCCGCCCCTGCTGTCAAGTACTCTATTTTGCAAGCCAGTGATCAAGTTTGCCAGAAAAACGACTCGTCACCCCATATACTCCTTCCCTCCGCCATTATTGCTATAATCTCACATTCATGATCAGTACTAGTATATCCACCATTCACTTGATATCTAAATATACACAACATATACGAGGTTTAACACACGAGATTGTATGCCTACATCCATGGAGAAAGGAAGAGAAATCCACACCTTATATTGAAAAACCAAAAGATTACAACACTCCACAATCACCCTCTCAATCGTGCCTCTTTGTTTCTCAAAATCTTCCCCAAGAACACATTTTTAATACCCTATAACAAAGAAACATGCATAACAGCGTCGTCCCCAAGGGTCCGAATGAAATTGATCGCTATCCAGACACGAAACAGCTGAAAGTCGCGCGTCTGCAGCCGAAGTACAGACAGGAATTGGCTAGTTACTCTAATTTTTTCACCAAATGCAAGCCATCTCATAAGTAGTTCTCATATAGAATTCACTCCCATAAATAAGGAGTTTTCATGTAGTCATTCAAACTCGAACATAGTAAGAACCAAAACAACAGTGACCATGAAACCATGGCCACTTTATTCTCAGTGATTAAAGCTTCATAGATATACTGCTAAGAAGTCGTAAACATACAACTTCAACACATATGTAGGACATATATGCGACTAGACCATCGTCGTCGATGATTATCTCTGCTGAAGTCTGGTACTTGGAGAGAGACTCTCATTTGCAGGTGCAAGGATCACAGGTGCACTTGGCTCCGCACTTGCAGCCATCGTTCTCGGCTCCCATCTCAAATCCCTCAAAGTATCTGCATACATGAACAAATGTATGAGGAAAAAAGTGCTACATAAAATGTTTTTGCCGATCGATGTTAGGAACTCCTAACGTAATTTCCATTTTGCAGCTTGATCTCCAGTACTGTATAATATAAGGGCGTTGTGCCAAAATTGGGTTAACCATTGGCTTGCCAAATTCAAGATAAGGTCGTTGTGCCAAAATTGGGATAACCGTTGGCTTGCCGCTTTTCTGTAGGATAAACTGATGAAGTGCAAACCATGTTGTCCAAATTCAGATCAATCCGAACAAGTTTCAAATTTCGATGAATAATACCCATAGAAACGTATGTGAGCCCAAAGATGCCCAATTCAAGAGAAATTCATCAATTACGAGCTTGCACATATGCTTCAAGAGCTACTCAACTAGCCACGGCCATTGCGACACCCATCAGAGGAGTCGTTTCTGATTCATTAGATTGTGGTTTGGCCAAAATTTGTTATTTTTGTTTTACATATTTTGCAGAAATTTTAATATATGAAATACGGAATACTGTAGCGTGCAATAGTTTAGATTCTTTTAAGGGCAAACGAAGCTTGTGGAGTGGTGAACGGGCCAAAGGCCGATAGCTGTATGATCAGATTGACTATGTTCCAATTATTGCCCCGGTGCTTTTTTTCATCAGCCCCACGATACCTCCAGGCTAAACTAGCAATTTGCATTGGTTAGCTCTAAAATCAGATGCGTGTCGTGCACCTATGCACAACATGCGTGTTGTGCACAATCTGAGCTGTCCGTTCAACCATTCGATGGTCATCTCACCAATGAATGGCTCCCGGTCATTCATTGCCGAAATGAGATCCGGATCGTTAGATGACCGAACGGACGGCCATGATGGGGTACAGGTCCCGAATTCGCATTTATGTACATAGAGAGAAGGATACATACGTCTTGTGGGGTGCAACACCAACAATAAGGGTCTGAGTGGTGGTCTGCTCGGAGTCAGGGTACATCTTGCATCTGCCATCAATCATTTGTTAAATATATCAGTATGCCTTAATTTGATATACTTTAAAAAAACGATTACGTTTAAAACTTTAATCATATACTACTAATTAAAATTGATTTTGGCGCTTCACGTTTGTACGGGCACTCCAAAGTCAGCATCCTAATTATTTCAATATTAACTGGAGTTCAGAAAGAGTTTTTCCCAAGAAAAAATTTGAAGACAACAATGATATAGAATCATATAGTATAGGTTACGATGAACATGAAGACAAATTTTCCATTTTCTGAAAAATCAATTCTCATGTTCTTCACAAAACATGAACTTTTACGACATAATTTCAGCTCTATACATTCAAAAATGCTAATCCCAAGAACCAGAGGACTTGACTTTTAAAAAACAAATGTATCAAATGATGAATGTTAAATAGTTCATTCTTGTAATGCTACAAAAGGTGTTAAAGACACAAGTCTTTAGATTTTCATCACACTATTAATGTAATTCGCCAACCAAAAAAGAAATGGCGGAGTTTTGTTGGGCCCGCCCCCTTAGTTTTAAATTTGTTATGTTATATGATACCTAAATTTGAATATTATCGATAAATTTTTTTTTTTTTGGGTAAGTATAGCTACTTATAATCTCAATTATTTTTTTGGGGTAAGTATAGCTACTTATAATCTCAATCATTTTGGTTTTAAATTTTTTTCGATAATTATTAATGTGTAGCTACTTATAATCTCAATCATTTTGGTTTGATTTTATAGAAAATCGGTTATTTTATGGTCACATTTCTTAATTTCTTTCGTAAATGAAAAATAATCACATGTTGAAGACTTGAAGTAGCCTAAAAAAAATATTGATGTTCATTTAACTGCATTAAGCCAGAATTATCTCAATGTACAAAAACGAAAACTCTATGATACAATTAGTATACGTTCCAATAAAAATATGTCTATTAAACTGGACCCAATGATGCTGCCAAGCACTCCTGCTTGGCAATGGTGCCAAGCACCCGATTCAATCGTTCATCTTTGCAATCGATGGCTCGATTCTTAATCCGAGCAACGGACGGTTCAGATTTTTATGTGCTCGGAATAAATCCGGGCTGTCCGTGTCGAGATGAACGGCGGGATCGGCCGCTCGCACCTCCGCCAAGCATCCTAGCTTGGCAGCATCTCCTCAACCAATTAAGCCGGCCTCCCTCAAGTCAAAATCCGGTCTCCGCCATTTTGCATGATGTTATTAAATTTAGAGGCACGTCAAGTTTTAATTTTTTTGATAATGCAGGGTATCGTTAGCAGACTAATCCCAAAATAATTAATTAGCCCAAAAGAAATTAAAACAAGAAATAGGAAGTGGATGGCATACCCTCCACAGCCGCTGCCGCACTTGCAGTCAGATCCACACCCACAGTTTCCTCCGCAGCAAGACATTTTTTCTAGAGAGAGAAAGCTTATTTACTAATTAAGTTTAAGAAACAGAGAGATTAAGAGAATTGATGATGATGATGATGGTATGAGAAATTGAGAGAAATGGTTTCAAATTGCAGAACGAGGTAAAGCCCAGGACTCCAATTTATAGTGGGGAGGGAGAGAGTGCGGAGGCTTGAGAACCATACACGTGTTGTGATCTGACGTCATGGTACTAATTCTTGCCCTGCCCCGTCTTCCATGGGCAACCTCACAGGGTGCCCCTGTTGCGGACTTTAGTTATAAATTGTCTACTGTATTTTGTTGTTCTCTACTGTATTTTGTTGTTCTCGTCGAGTTTTTCGTTAATTTAAAAAGAAATTAAATAGACATTCCATTTGAAAGACTATATATGTGTTTATCCTAATGAGTTTGAATAATTATATTTCTATCCTGACTTTAAAAAAAACCCCAAAACACTATTCATTTATTTAACCTCAATTTCTAGTTTGTAATTTTATTGGATAATCCCAAACAAAACTATTCTGTGGCATTATTTCTCTCCCTAAAAAGGAGGAGCATTTGTAGAACCGAAGTGGAAGAAGAAAATCCAAACAGTTTCGCTTTGAGCGTAATCCAAAAACTAGGAGTATGTGTAATTACTTCCGCTTTGACCGTAACCCAAATTATGGAATCCAAACAGTTCCAAGAAAATCTCTCTCTCTCTCTCTCTCTCTCATAATACAAGCACGCCTCAAATCTATTGAAGACCATCTAAATTCACAAATGCACAAATACTCGTGAGACAGGGTTGGAGCTATGGACTCGCTGGAAACGGATACAAATCGGTCGATGGTGGCCCCAGTCATTTGTGATCGACTTGATCAGGGGCGCTCGATAATGTCGGGGCCTCGGATTCCAAAGGAGTATCTGAGGTGGAAGATTACAATGCCCCTGTACGGGTCTTTTTACTTGAAAGAGTTTACTGGCCATGGATTTCGAGAACAAGCTTAATGATAAACGTGTCTTGATCATGGGACAATGGTAGTCGATCCGCATGATTTTTTTCCCTGCATCTGATATCTACGCGACAAAACGAACAAAATGAGCAGCTTATATCAAATTAACGAGGCCGAAACGGACCCCTATATGGAGCTCACAATAGGCTGCAATGGCTCCCAATTTTCCGCCTCGTTTGAATCGCGGATTAACTGTCTAGAATAGGACTAACTGTACCTAATCTTGAGTTATCCCACGTTTGGTTCTCAAAATGACTGTCAGAATTATTAATCCCGGTATAACTCTATTGGGGGGTACTATATTATCCTAGGAGGAGGTGAGATTACGTAGGATTAACAAAGAAGAGATCCTTTAAAAAAATATTTCGATGATATTGGGATTGATTTCAAAAAGTATTTTTAGAATTATTTTCTTTGATACTATTAATTTCAAAAAGATGCTACAAAAAGATGTTTTTTAAAACTTTCTTTTCTCAAAAAATGATTTCCAAAACTGTTTTGTTTGAAAAAAAATTCGAAAAACCTTTTTTTTCTAAAACTTTTTAACAACTAGTCTTTTTTTATTTTTCAAAAATCTGTTTTCAATTTTTTTTAAGAAAATTGTTTTTTTCAAAAATTAGTTCTAAAAAAATTTCTCAAAATTATTTTTTAAAACTGTTTCTTTTTCAAAACTTTGAATTTTTGAAAAATGTTTTTCAATAACTTTTTTTAGAAATACTATTCCTTATCTCATAAGTAGTCTCACGCAAATCAAACATGGGATTATCGGTCCAATTCTGAACTATTAATCTCAGGATTGTTAATTTGATCGATCTCCCTCTGCACCAATCCAACATGTTAAGTAGGAGAAACTATTCAACAGTTTGGATTTCAAATCATGGAAATTTGACAATGCTAGGTTGTTTGGACAAATAAGCCTAGTGGCTTATTTTTTTTGTTCTTATTCAAATTTTTTTCGCATTTGTTAGTTTGTAGTTAATTTTTGGGAAATTATTGTATCGTCATGATAAGAGAAATCTAAAAAGTAAAAAATTATGATCGAAATCAAATTTTTTAAAAATAAAGACGAAAATAAGAAAATAAGCCACTTGGCTTATACAATGATGATAACAACTATTTCCGCTTTCAATACATCTTCCATTTCAGTAGAGGTGTCAAACGGGCCAGGTCGGCATGGGCACGGCACGAGCACGACGTGTTTGAAGGCGGCACGGTACGACACAAGCATGGTTTAATCCTGGCATGACACGATCTTAGTAGGCACGCGACACGGAAGTGAGCGGGAATGACACGGGCACAACACAGAAGTTGGCCTGGCACGACACGGCACGATACGGTCTAAGACGGGCATGACACGGAAGTGGGATGGGGCACAAGTCACGACACGGTTTTAGCCAAGCACAGAACGGCACGGGCACGTGCACGGAAGTAGGACAGGCATGACATGACACAGCACGGAAGTTGGGCACGACACGGCACATGCACGACACAACACGGTTTTAGTTGGGCACGGCACGGCACATGCACGACACAACACGGTTTTAGTTGGGCACGACACAACACGGTTTTAGTTGGGCACGGCACGGCACATGCACGACACAACACGGTTTTAGTTGGGCACGGCACGGCACATGCACGACATAACACGGTTCTCATCAGGCAGGGCACGAGGCATGAAAAAACTAAAAAAAATGTTATTAAATAAACAAGAGATTTCAGATTATACTTTACTTTATTTCTATGTATTTTTTGATAATCTAATAATTTATTAATCTTTTCCTTTTATTTAACTAAAATAAGCTTTTAATATTTTATATGATTAAGAAAATTTGAATCAAAATTTAAATATGATAATATACCAATTACCACACATATACTGATATACATTGTGTTTTATCTAATAGAGATTTAAAAAAAAACACATAGAAAATAAAAAAAATCTAATTTAAAAAAAAAACCTCCATGCGATTCGAACCCAAGTCCTATGGAACTTGTCACACATCACAAACAACCAAGGCCATTAAATCATGTTATGTTTTTACTTGGAACAACTAATAATAAATAAGAAAAAAAATAGTTTAAAAAAAATAAACTCTTTGAGGATCGAATGATCAAACCCAAGTTCTTCGGGACTTGACAGATATCTCAAACCACCAAGGCCAATAATTTTTTTGTGCTTATAATTGGAACAAGTAATATATATTATATAATTCTATTCTATAAAAATGGGCCTCTTCTATGGTAGCCACACAATTGCAACACAATTATGACGATTCATACGTTTCATTTTGTTGTTCTTGGTGTTTTAATCACTCTCGTAAATTTTCGGGTCTATCAAGTGTTTCATTTTGATGGCATGCCACAGACATGGTCTAATCCTGTCACGGCACGATTCAAAAAAGCACAGCACGACATGACACGAAAAAAAAGGCACGGCACGACACGACAAAAAAGGCATAGCACGACACGACAAAAAAGCCATGGTACGACACATCATGATTAATTAATCGGGCACAACACGATACGACACGATTTAAAAAAGGTAAGGCCCGACACGGTACAATAAGTAAAATGGCCCAACACAGAACGCTTAAAGCACGACAGGACACGCCATGGCATGATGAAGTAAACAGACACGGCAAGGCACGGTACGAAGCATGGTTGACAAGGAAGTTGAATGGCACGACACGACACGACAGACACATTTGACACTTCTACATTTCAGTGACACGCACCACTAATGACTATTAAGCTCTTCCATTTTTTATTTTTTTTTGTCAAACTTAATTCTTTGAAATTCCTGACTATTCGAAACGGACCCTTACATACATTTGTAGCGGAGGAAGCATACAGATGAGAAACAATTATGAGATTTTAATATGTAGTACAAGAGTGACTAATCCCGCCATCTTCTAATGGTTATCTAGGGGTATAATTTTAGGGTGTTTTGCCAGGTTTTAGCTCTATTATTTTAGAATTTGTGTCAACTTAATTGTTTGTTATATTTTCAACCTTTCAACTTCTGTTTATGGTGCAAAATACAGTCATTTGAGAATGTGCAAAATACAGTCATTAATTTCTCAAAGCTTTCACTTTCTGCATTTGGCTAGCGCTTTACGCAGAATCAATTTCATCATAGTAATTTATTTGATCCGATTCCATGCCAACAAATATCGACTTATACCTTAGGTATATAACTTTTAAAAGAATATGGTGATTGTCGCGTACGACATTGTTGGTCAAATATTCCAACAAAAATAAACAACAATATATATTTGGTAAAGAAGCTTAATTATGCTATCAACATTAAATTTTAAAATCATCATTATTTAAAAAGAAAAAAAAAAAGCATATCATACCACCCAACTCAAAAAGAGAAATTCGTGGATAACTAATGGATTCTCCACAGCACTGGACTATCAAAAAAGAATGGTTCCCCTCTTCCCTATCAAATCTTATTTGATTGCATTCTCAATAACCCATAAATTTAATTCTAAAAACACTTTTTCCCCAATTCCCCACAGCACATTGGACTGTTCACAGCTGGGGGTTGCCTTTTCCTTTTCAACACTATTCCAAATGACCCACTATTGATGAACTACAGAGCAGCAGTTGGGCTCCACTCAGCCCCCTTGACCTGTGGTAGGCCCTAAGTGAGCTTTGTCCCTTTGTTGTGGTTAGGGAATCCTCCCTTTTGATGTGGCCACAAAGAAGGGGTGCAAACGACCCAAACCGAGTAATGTTTGAGTTCGACTTGTTTATAAAGACCTTAAAACTCAAGTTCGAACTCGGATCAGTTGTAAACGAGTCGAGTTCGATTAAATTACTTAAAAGAGCTTGTACAAACGAGCTGAACTTTTGTTGGCGAGTTGAGCTTTTGAGTGTTGAGCTCGGCTACTTTATCAAATGTGACAAAAACTCAAGCTGAGCTCAACCCAATTACTAAACGAACCGTACAGAGCCGAGCCTTTTAACTAGCCAAACTACGAATTGCTCGCAAACGTTTCGGTTCATTTGCAGTCCTATCCTGCAAAGTGAATCGTTCTTCCTCCTCTTTTAGGCCTTCTTTCATTCATTATCATTGGGAGGTGTCACATGCCATTATGCAAACCCTCTGCACTTTTTTTGCATGATTGGTTTTGTCACTTGGTTTGAAGACAAAAGAGGTCGCTCATGTGACATAAAATAGAATTTTTAATGAATGATTTGTATTGTTCATTTGGTAGGTTCAATTTTTCAATCATTCATGCAAAAATTATGCATTTAGAGAGATTTTTTTTCGTTGGTTTTGGAGCATTGCTATGCATCATTTACAGTATGCCATGTGTTATTTTGTCTCCTAAATCATTAACACAATATACATGAACCCTAAAAATACACCAACCACATAACATTTGGAGCACCACTTAGATTTACTCCAAAAGCATTCAATAATCGGTAAATGGCGTGGCTAAATTACATTTGTCTTTCCACGTTACATTTTGTTCAAAATAGATACAGATCCTATGTTCAAATATTCAACTATCAATTCGGATTTGTTAATACATAATTTATGAATTGATTCATACTCCAAAAGAAATAATTCGGATCGTCGAAAGAGGCCGGGGTGAATTTTACGTGTCTCGGCCATAAGATGATCTTAATTTCTTGAGAGAGAGAGAGAGAGAGGGGGGTGTAGTACTCTTGTACGACCAATACTACCAGTACTACCACGTGCAGTACTA